>VYZR01045145.1:15672-28438 GCA_013400675.1 Oxylabes madagascariensis
AAAAAAAAAAAAAAAAAGAAAAAGGAAATCACCAGGCAATTCTAGACAACCTTGAGGTTCAGAAATTCAAGCTGTAGTTCGGCTCAAATAACCCAACAAAAACAACACAATTTCCTCGATCTCAAAAACCCTGTGGAGCAATTAAGGTCCAGAACTTTTCTATTAAATTTTCTAAACTAATAAAATCAATATTCTCCAAAATATCTCAATCGCCAAGTGTTGAGAATATTTATAGCTAAGTCTAAAAATAAGAGCACATATGCATAAATAGAGATGCAACTTATTTTGAGCTTTAACATACCTTAGTTTCAGTTATCATACCATCAAAAGGGCAGGAATACACAGCTATTTTTGCATCTTTGACAGAAGTAACATCTCCTTCAGTTTCTTTTTTAAAAACCATGCCATGCAGTACTGAGGAAGCAGAAATACCAGCACCCTGAAAGGAAATAAATGGAATCTGAGACTTTTTACAAGGGCAAGTAGTGCTGGGACAAGGGACAATGGTTTCCCACTGAAAGAAGGTAAGTTTAGATTAAATATCAGGAGAAGATTCTTCCCTGTGAGGGTGGTGAGGCCCTGGCTGCCCAGAGAAACTGCAGCTGCCCCATCCCTGGAAGTGTTCAAGGCCACGTTGGACAGGGCTTGGAGCAGCCTGGTCTAGTGGAAGGTCCCTGCCCATGTGGAAAGTCCCTGCCCATGGTAGGGGGCTGGAACTCGGTGATCTTTAAGGCACATTCCAACCCAACCCAAACTGTTCTTTGATTCTATGAATGGGGGAACACTGTATTACTGACCATTTATTGTCAGAAAGCTGCTGCTCTGCCTGAAAAGCAGACCTTACAATAATTCGGATGTAACACCCTAAGTATAAGACTTTAGTTTATCCAGCAACAACAAACATCGTCCAACAGGTTCCCATTTTAGATTACTTTCAATAATAATGATTGTTTCTGAATGCTGCTACTGGGCACTAAACAAGAGAAGTAAAGACTAATTTCCAAAATTTAGTACACATGCCACAACAAAATTAGAAAAGACTCTCTGGAAGTTTAACGATTAACCCTCATTACACTGTTTATCTTAATAATT
This sequence comes from Oxylabes madagascariensis, assembly GCA_013400675.1. NCBI lineage: Eukaryota > Metazoa > Chordata > Aves > Passeriformes > Timaliidae > Oxylabes > Oxylabes madagascariensis. The sequence goes on from VYZR01045145.1 coordinate 16,765, forward strand.
ACAGTAAAGCCAGCTACTTCAAACTTACCACAATTTTACACACTCTGATATTATCAACGTTGAAATGACCAGAATCAGGAAGAATAGAAACTGGGAAAAAAACAAACCAAAAAACAAAGCGAAAGAAGAAAAAGAAAAATAATGAATACATCTTGCCTAATCAATAAAGTAGAACAATGACACCATAAATAATGCCTGGAATTTTTCTGAACTACTAAATTTCACTGTTTTGAGATATCTGCCTCAATTCAAGACAATTACAGCCTAGTAACTGGCATAAAGAGAAACAGAAATTTCATTTTTACAAAGTAATAATCAGAAATAAACATTTATTCAGGCTGCTCAGTTAATTAAGTTCAAATATGCACTCATATAGGTGAAGTCAAGAGATAAGTCTGACCCAGAGTTATTTAGAAAATCACCGGAACTAAAAATGAAAGGGTTATCCCGGAAATCTAATGGGAGAACAACTCAACAGAACTGCAGTCTTACTTCCATTGTTCTGTGGCTGCGACTAATAACAGCTTATATGAGGTGCAATACGTCCTCCTAATGGTATAAAAAGAGGGAGAAAGATGGGTTTCTGCACTAAAAGGACTTGAAAGCTATTTCTAGAAATGCCTAGTAGGAAAGGCAAACCTTTTCTGAGCTACAATGCCAATGCAGAGTTCAACATGAGGAAGATTACTCTCATGTCAGAGGTAAAGCGTTCCATCCAATCCAACCCGCTAAGCTAACCATACTCTCTATCTTATCTGAAGATGCAAGGACCATAAGCAAATCTACTCACTTTTTTAGCTGTGTGCCCACACCTACTCCTGCCCACTTACCACAGGCCTGAGCAATAAGCTTTGCCAAGAACTGTTCATTGCCATATTGTTTGCTCATGACTGATGTGTGCAACAAAGATGCCACTTCTTCAACATCTCGAAGGTTCTTTGCAGAAGAGCACACCAAGTCGGGAAGAATTTCTAGGGCTTTCTTGCAAGCCTTTTCATATCCTTCAATCACCTGTGCAGCAAACAGTAAATATTCACTACAACACTTCATACTGCTTTTATCTGCTTTTCAAATAGCCATAAAACATTAACAGATGCAAAAGTTTACAAGGGAAGCAAGCAATCACAGGCAACAGAACACATGGTAACAGCCATGAAACATTAATAGATGCAAAAGTTTACAAGGGAAGCAATCAATCAAAGCAACAGAACACATGGTTCCCCTTCAAACATCTTTATCTAAAAAATTAGGTAAGAAAGCAGATGATTCACAGAATTACAACCCAAGAATACTGATCAGTGGCAATCTGGATTCAAGCTGTGTGTACTGTAATGAGAATATAACTTGCCTCTGAGACAGATAACCCCATCCTCAAAAGGTCTTCTGCTAACTCCAGAAGAACTCCAGCAAAAACAAGGACAAAGTTTGTTCCATCTCCAACTTCTTGCTCTTGCATGTGTGAAGCCATCACGAGCATTTTTGCAGCAGGATGCTGGACCTTTAAAAGAAGTTACATGTCTTGGTGACTAACATCCCAACTAAGACCGCAGCTTCAGGCTTTTCTACGCATCTTTCTAACCTCGCTTATTTCAAATTGTACCTAGAGATATTAAAAGTGCACAAAATTGGAAAAGAAAGCAGCAGAGATAATCTTAATTGGTTAACTTCCCTAGTAATAAAAAGCACAAACATAATTTCAAGAAAAAAAAATCAGAGAACTGAACATTGCTGCTACAACATGCATTAGACATCCTTGACATTCGTTCTGAGCTACTTTTACAGGATGCTTCACAACTGAGTTCTGAAACAGGAAAACAGTCTGGAGTTTAGATCTTCAAACTGAATTCATGTGTAACATACAAAGTACATGTCTAAATAACAGTTGGATTTTAAGGGGGAGGGGTGTGGAAGGGCTCTGCTTAATGATTGCACTGCTTCACTTTTTTTTCAAATAAAGGCAATAAAACATTATATTCCTGAATACTTATACCTGACATTTTATACCAGAAAATAACATGCAAACCATATCAGATTAGGTCACTAGTATGCAGATTATATTTTTAAAAAACAGAACTGAGACATCCACAGTTATTCTACTCATACTGAACACCAACACAATGCATCCAGTAAGGAAATACTTCATACCTACATTGTTTCTATCACTAAGTATAAAATCCAGTGAAATATTATTCATATTGTGTCATAAATATCAATTTGAAGTCAGAAGATGACTTAGGAGAGGACAGCCTTTTCAGGCTTTTACAGTATTTACAGAAGGATGCTGCTATTGCCTCAGATTCTTTAATTTAATTGATGGATTCCAAGCAGTCAGGAGAATATGGCAAGCAAGAACACTGGGAGATTAACCCAACAGCTGTGTCATGCAGACTTTTCCAAACCACTGCATTTCTAAACATATCCTCTTTGAAACCTCCTGGTTTTGGGGGAAAGTAGGGAATTATTAGGCATCTACAACTATTAATGCTGCTTCACAAAAGAGTTACACTCTTCACTGTGGACCTCAAATTCAGTGAAAAAAATAAATGAGTTCCAAAGTGACATACATAAATCATCTGGCAGAGTAACATTTCCTCACTGACACTCAGAACCCTAACAGCCCATGAGCAGAAACACTGGTTCATAGCTGACATCATCTGAAGCAAGAAAACTTACCTCTAGCTCTCTCAGAATAGTAGCAGCATCATTTGTAACAAAAAGCTTTTCCAGGTGGTTGATAACCATTTTGTTCATTCCTAAATGGGAAAACAAAACAATTTATAAAAACCATTCATTATGCAAACAATATTTTATACACAGACACTGTTTCCTAACTTTCAGGTGTATCTTGCAAATTAAAACGTTAGCTCTGTTTATAATTTAAGAACTTTAAAACATTTTTGTGAAGTAACACTTGAAATGTGGGACATTAAGGAGAAATAAGTAACTTCTGAGTAAGCAGTTTTCTGTTCAGAAATACCAGCACATTATTTAATTACATGATACAGGAGAATCTTTTGTTTCCATATATATGACTGAACAAGATTATGTTTTCTATGACTACCTACCAAGTTATTGTATTTCCTTTTATTTTTATGCTTTTTCATATATTTTATACTGTGTTTCAAAGAGAACACAGTAACTGCTACAAAAACCTGGCAAAAGCAGACACTGAGCAGAACTCAAGAGCTGTCAAAACAAAATCTGATTTCTACAGTCACAAAGAAATAGTCGCATATTTGCAGTTTTAGAGCAAGCCCAATGTGTTTACCCCAGACACAAACAGCTGCTTCTTTGTCAAGGTATGCTTAGCCTCCAAACATAGCATTTGTCTCAAAAATGCAGCAAAAATTTTAGGATTTATTTACCGTTTGGTCCGTATGCTGTACGGGTGGTTTGAGCAAGTTCTTTGCACGCCTGGATGTTTCTATAGACAGCTTCTTCTAGTCCTGAATAATGCTAAATAGAAAAATGACTGATCAGAATTAGGCTAACCAAAAAAAGTGATGAACTAGTAATTTTTCATTAAAGCAGCATCAATCTACTGAGTCCCTCAAAGTTTATTAATATATATTTGGTATTTCACTCACAGTTTAAACAGACACCAAACCTTACCCAAAGACAGTGAGAACTACTCTGTACACTTTCTCAACTAGACAGCTCAACAGGCACAAAAAGCTTCTAAACAGAAAATCTGAACAGTGACTTGACTTGCAATACAGTTTGCAGCCCCTCAGTCTTCCAAAAAAGTTTTGTGACATGCCAAAGAGAAACAAAATAACCAAGACCCAATTGGAGAGGTGCAAGGGTTTCTGTACATGCTTCTTTACTCACACCTTTGTATGCTACAAAAATCACTTAACTCACTTCTACGTTCAAAACATGTGCAGTTTGAAAATTCATAATCAGAACGATTAAGTAAAATATCTGTGCTTGAGAAGGCGATCAGCCTGGCTTCAGTATGGATACCTTAAGACAAGATGGGATCCCCAGAAAGGATCTTAAGTAAGAAAAAGCAGGATAAAAAGTACTGTGCAGCCCATAAGAGAATGGAGAAAAGTAGTAGTAATGTTTACTCTCTAAATACAAACAAAATATCTTAGATTGCCAGCTGCCTGGTTGTTTTGCAGAAGACAACTCTTGCTGTTTTGGCCTTGAATTTTCCAACATTGAGGCCACTCAGCTTCCCTGTTCTGTCCCTGCCCTGAACATACACCATTATTTGGCTCCAAGAAGGATTCTAAAAAGAAACACAAAGGGCTTTCAGAGCTGCTACCATCACTCTTCTTTCTATTACGTCGCTGCAAACAGAAATTCTTCCTTTTTCCCCTACTTCTTGGAGAGAGCGACTTTGGACAAGGGCCTGGAGAGACAGTACAAGGGGCAATGGCTTCATATTGAAAGAGAGTAGGTTTAGATTAAGTGTTAGGAAGAAATTCTTCTGTGTGAGGGTGGTGAGGCTCTGGCACAGATTTTCCAAAAAATCTGTGGATGCACAACCCTGGAAGTGTCCAAGACCAGCCTGGATGGGGCTTGGAGCTAAATGATCTTTACGGTCCCTTCCAATCCAAACTCTTCTGTTGATTCTATGAATAAAAAAAGAAAAAAACCCCACACCTGCTTGCTTTCTGTCCACTTTTCAAAGAAAGCTTCTCCTTTATTAAGGCACAGTCCTTCAACTCTAGAAAAATTTTTATTATGTTAACGTGAAATACAACGAAATCGGATTTATTGGCAAAAAAATATATCGCAAACATCACATTGTTCTACATCGCTGACTAAGGTATCAGAAAAGTCAAGCGGAACGACCCGGACACATCTGAACAGCTTCAACTCCAGGGCCCGGCTGAATGTTGGTGTCCAGTCTCTCCGACAGCTCTCGGAACAGCGCGGGCACGAGCCGGGTCCTGGCGCATCCCCGGGGCGGCGGGATGAAGCGGCAGGGCCCGGCCCGGGGGAAGGGCGGGGAGCGGGATCCCGGCGGCTCCGCAGACATTTCTGGAAAGCCGCGTGCGCCGGGCGCCGCCCTGCAGGGCCGGGCGGGCACCGATCCCCACAGCGCAAAGGCCACGGAGGGGTCCCGGGCCGGGAGCGGGGCAGTGCGCGAACCCCCCGGGCCCCCGCCCCGCGGGACACGTGGTGCCGCCGGGCCCCGGCGGCCTTTCGGGGCTTTCGCCGCACCGCCACCCTGCGACTCCTCCCGCACCCATCCATCCATCCCTTGATCCGCGCATCCATCCAAAGGCAGTCTCACCTTCGCCCCCTCCTTGAGCATCTGGGCGAAGCCCGGGGCCTTGGGGACGTGCAGCGCCATCTCCGCTCCACTGCGTGCCGGGGCGGGGGCGGCGGGCGCACGCGGGGCACGGCGGGAGCGCGGGGNCCTGGTGTGCGACATGCCAATAATTAAACACTCAAGAGAGTCATTGACAATTTATTTCAGAGTTGCACAAGTCTGGGTGCTCAGTGGTTTTCCACAAATAAGACATGCCAACTATGAAAACTTTTTACTATTAATACATTTTAGTGAATGAAGGAGTTAGTGTTCATTGGCTGCAAGTTACATAGTTCTCTTATTAATTAGTATTCTATCTGCTGTTTTTTAATGATTCTTGCTTCTCATGCCAATTAGTCTTTAGAATCAGTGGGTTTCTTGAGTTGGTGGTCCATGAGTCAGTGGTAATGATCTCCCCCTGCCAGATTTACCCTTCACCCAGTTCGAGCTGATTTCAGCAAAATTACTGAGTTGGCTTTATTAGTTTTTTTTCTGCCAGATATCCTTGTGGCCCACAAATTCTGCATTCTTTGTGTCCACTATTAGTGGATATCCGTCTTCGCTTTGCTTTCCTTCCCCTATATCTGAGGTCATTAAAGCATGTCAAGCCCTACCCCTTAACAAGGCTATTCTACCAACAAGTAATTTGCTTTTCTGGCACCTGGACATCACTTAGAACTTGCTTGTTAGCTGCTATCTGTTTCAGGGATTAAATCTCCCTTCTTGTTGATTTGGCTTGAAAGTATACAAAAACCAAACATTAAGGAATATAATTTTTTACAGGAATTTTATATACTCCACGTTTTGCAAAACTGTCACTGCATGCCCTTCTAAATAGTCTCTTTCCCATCTTCCTGTAGGTTCCCTTGAAGTGCTGGAAGGCTGCAATTAGGTCACCCCAAAGCCTTTTCCAGGCTGAATCCCAATTCTCTCAGCCTTTGCTCACAGCAGAGGTGCTCCATCCCTCTAATCATCCTGGTGGCCTCCTCTGGACTCACTCCAACTCCTGTCCTTCCTGTGCTGGGACCCCAGAGCTGCATGTGGTACAGTCAAGTCCTTGTTATCCAGGGTAATGCCAAGTAAAATGCTCACTACAGAACCTGGTGAGGAGCAGTTTGGAGGCCCACCTTGACACTTCTGCAGGTAGTTGAGGTCCTGCCAGGAGACAGTGGATCTGCTTTGACTAGTTTTATTAACTTTCTGTGCCACACAAAGTCAAATACACTGTTTAAAGACAAGAAGTTCAAGGCCTTAGAAATAATACTGTACTACCTGAGCATGTAATCCAACAGAGACTGTTAATCCACCTCTAGAGCAGGCTGCCTGCAAGGTTCATTAAATCACTTGATATGTGTTGCTTAAGTAACCTCAGAAGAACAAAGTTTAGTTTTACTTTTCTGTAATTCTTAAATTGCTTTTCCCTGTAAAGCCAGGTAACAGGGTAACAGTTTTGGACACTTCCCCTGGAGGTTTAAAAAAAAGTAATGATAGAGGAAAATGGCATAATTTGCACCACAAATGAACTTAAAAAATCCTGTATGCAGTTTTGCCAGAAGTATTTGGAGGTAGATGCCACTTGAAGCACAAGAGAGAACTTACTCAGCCATGTCTATCATGACCAAGGAGCATGGGCATTTCCAAAAAGAATTTCTGGGGGTTGGCACAAGGGAATAAACCCATTTATCCCTCTCTTCTTTTTTCCAATGTATCTTGCACCACACTGCATCAAGGAAAGAAGGAAATATCCATCCTGTTCTGGGGTCAAGATACTTTATAAAGCAACTTCTGTAATCTAATGTTAGCCATGGAGAACAGAGGAGGTACTTCCTCCTAAGTCAGCACAGAAAACTTCAGATTCTATGAATTGATGGATGTCTGCTAGTGATACAGCTTGAATAACTCTTTGTACTTTGCCCTAATTTTGTACATTTTTTTCTCTTTATAATCTACATTCTCTCTGTGCCATTGCTGTCTTCTGCTGTCTCCAGGTATTTGTAAGGAGTTTAACAAAGACAAGTGTCAGATTCTGTACCTGGGATGGGCAGCCCCACCTGTATGGACAGATTGGGAAACAAGACACTGGAGAGCAGTGCTGGGGAAAGGGAGCTGGGGATCCTGGTCTACAGAAAGTTCGATATGAGTCACAAGAGGGCCAGCTGTGTCCTAGGGGGCATTGGGCCCAGCATCGCCAGCTGGGTCAAGGAGGAGATTGTCCTGCTCTGCTCTGCTCTGCTCTGCTCTGCACTGGTGTGGCCATACCTTGAGTGCTGGGGGCAGTTCTGGACGCCCCAATATCAGAAGGGTATAAAAATATTAGAGAACATCCAAAGGAGAGCTACAAAGGTGGTGAAAGGTCTTGAGAAAAAGCCCTATGAGGAGTGACTGAGGTCACTTGGCTTGTCCAGCTTGGAGAAGAGGTGACTGAAAGGTGTTGTCATTTAGGAATGGTACTCCCCAATTTATTGCTTCCACTGAAACCGCACACTGCTCACTGTCCTTCCTTCCCACCCTACCCACCACATGGTGGGCTAGAGAGGAGAACAGGCAGCACAAAAGGTAAAGGTCACAGGTTGAAGTACGAACAATTTACTGGAAACATCAATGAGTTTAGTAAACAAGCACTAACAGCAACAATACTTCTGACAGAGGAAATCAGCAATGCACACAGAAAACTCCCAATGGTAGACCATACCTGACTGCTTCCTCCACAGCACTTACTCAGCTGGACTTCAGTGATCCTTGTGGGTCCCTTCCAACTCAGGATACTCTATGATGCCATGATTTCTGAACTGCCCTCTTGGTACAGTGCTTTTATCAGAGCTTGTGCTACCTACATTTTTTAAAGCCAGAATACCACTAAAACCATAATATATATGTATGCTTGTGACTATGACTATAGACAATATATATGTATTAAGCTGTATTGAATTAACACTAAAACATCTCTTTGTGTTGCAACCAGAATTTCTTTGGATCTCGCTGTCTAATCACAACTTTGACTTGGCCTTGATCTTTTTTTAGCTATGCATCTACACCATTTGTTTTCTGCACAGACATTGCCATGCTAAAGGACCATGCAAAGGTCAGAGGGTTGGCTATTGGCCGTTGGCTGCACTTTCACTGCCCAAAATCTATAATTGTGCACATGGAAATCCCCATCTTATCTGTAGGCACTTGTTTGTCAAATTCTAGGATGGTAAAATTTTAACAGAATCTTGGGAAGTTCATAAAAAGGACAGAATATTAATTTTTGTTTGCTTATTCAGCTGTGGGAACTTGAGCAATGGAAAAGAAGGGTTTGAAAAGCACCTGCTGAAATGTTAGTAGAACAGTTGTGTTCTACTATAATGCTCACCAATAATACTGGCCAGTGAAAAAAATGTGAGTGGCAACTTGAGGGAAGGCTAAGGGCCATGCTGAGTTTGCAGAGAATCATGCTTAAACCTGAAACAGAAAATTGTGAACCACATAGTGCTGAACATTCAGAATAATTCTCTTGTTAGAATCTTAGTAACAGTAGCAGCAGTTGCTTTAGCGTTCCTGCAGACTGTACTTATGCCACTTGTAACATAATGGGAAGGAACAGACTAATCAACTAGCGTACATCCAATCAGCTAGGTACTACTTAGGTCATTGCTTTACAGCTCCTGGGTTAAACAGTACCGTCATCCTGGGCTTCTCTCACTTGTGCAGAGGTTTGCAAGCTAAACAGGAAAGCAAGATTTCCTTACCATTTGGTATTCTTACCTCAGTGTATGCTCTCTCTGCTATAGCTAATCCAGTTAGCTTAAGTCACAGGAAGGCATTTCTGGGGATTTTAGAGGAGTATTGCCTAGCATGGAAGTGTTCAAAAGACTTTTAGATGAGGCACTGAGGGACATGGTTAGTGTTGAGTTTGGCACTGCTGGAGGAACAGTTGGACACAATGGTATTAGAGGTCTTTTGAAATATAAATGGTTCTGTGATTCTACCTGCATAAATGACAAGAATTCAAAAGTTCCTCAAAACAAGCAAATTGGAAAGGATGATCCAGAATGTCTCAGAAAGGAATGATGATCCAGAAAGATCCAGTCTCAGAAAGGAATCAATGCTGTTTATATTGAGTTTGTATTGCAGGTACAATCAAGACACGTGTTGTGACACTGGTACAGTACTCAACAAAATACAATCCAAGAGCCTTCATTTCATGACAGAAAGCAAAATTGTTGACATACTTCTTGTTTTATTGTTATAAGAAAAAAACATAGTTGGGCAAAAATGACATGTCCTCTAGATGGTGAGTTCTGTTTTGCTTGAGGAAATTAAATGCAGGATCAGATAAGGGCTAGCAGAACATCTCTCTTCACTTTTCAGCTTGGTCATATGGGAACTCTTATCCAGTGGAGTGCACAGAAGCCTGGAAATACTTGGAAATACATTCCTGCTGCTGCTGAAAGTTCAACTGTTCTTGTTGGGTGGGAAGGACTCACCAGGACCTATGTGGTGATGGAAACTTGGAGAACACCAAACTGAGGAATGAGGAAAATAGGAGTTTTAGGCTGTAATTGGAAAAGATAGGAAATAGTGGAAGAGAGGGGCAAACTTGTCATTGAATAAATGAAGACTTCTGCAAAAATAATACCCAAAATGAAGTAATGAAGACTAGAATAAATAACATCTTTCTGCGGTGTTCTGGAAACAAGCTGCTACCACACCTGATTTGCATTTCTTTCAGCTCTGAAAACACTAAGAAGAAAAAAAAAAGAAAAAAAAAGGAAAAAAAGATAGAAAAAAAAAAAAGTAGTTAAAAAGGCAGGATTATGATATCAAGACCACAACTTATGCTGTCCAGTGCCTGAGCTGCTGACATCTGTGGTCTTCTTTCTTCACTTTGTCGCTTTGTGACTTGATGCTTATTTGGAATTTTCTAAGGATGGTCTAAACTAGTACTAGAACTTCAGGACAGACAGAAGCTTTTCCAATTTTTAATACTTTGTTTCTCTGCCTAAATAATTTTAAAGACCTTCCTCAAGTAACTAAAAATTTTGTTTCTCATATTGTCCCCATTCTTATTTGAGGATTATTTTTAGGGTTGTTCATCTGAATATACCAGTTGAGAAATTCTTTCATTCTCCAGAACTCAGGTCAGTGGTAGTCTTCTGGCCCAGGGTCTGCAAGGGCACTGTTCTTCTTGCTACCTGCATGGAGCGTGACCCACCAGCATGACCTGGGGAACTTCAGCATGTCCCATTATTTCCGTGCTACTCTGTCAGCCCCATGTATCTGCCAGCAGCTCAGAAATTGGCCTGAATCTATGCCTGGTTGTGAATTGAAAGAACTCTAAAGACACCCCTGCAGCCTTCATTTCTGCACTGCAAAGCCTGCCCAGCTGTAACTAAGAACCATAGCTCACACTATGGAAAATGCGTAGTCTTTCCTACCTGGTTCTTGAGTAAAGAAATGTTAATGAATAAATGCTGTGCACTTTTGCAAAACAGGAGACACTACACCATGTTGCACAAATAAGGGAATCATGCCATATTGTAGTATGGGCCAAAGGCCACAGAAAGGATTCATACCAAAAGTTGAAACTATCACATGGGACTTGTTCTCAGTCTTCCACACTAAATCCCCAAAGTGTGATCTTTTCTTTGAACAGTAGGTACACACTGCCTAAAAAAACCCTGTTATGTTGAAGACTGTACTATTTATTTTTAAAAATAAAGTGACATATATATACATATACATAAATAAAATCATTATAGACAGTTAACCAAGGTATCATTTAAGTAGTGCAATACAGTTTACTTATAAAGAATGAGCAGAGAACATTTTCTCATATACCGTCAAAACAGGTCATTGTGAATGTACCAGTGTTGTAATATGTACAACAACAACAAAAAGGTAACATCCTGCTGTTAAGCCCCAAGCTCACTGATATTAGCTAAAGGATGTCACCAGACATTGAAGTTCCAAGGTGAAGGTGACATGGTGGTGTTCAGTCTAATGCTGGACTCAATGATCTTGGAGATCTTTTCCAACCTTAATGACTCCATGACTCAGTTATATCAGGCAGATTTCGTTTCAGACCATGTATTTGGGTTAAGATTCTTGAAACAGTAATCAAGCTGTAAAGAAGTCTCTGCCTTTTTTCTTTTTGAAGGATAATTGTCCAAATGCTTTTTCATCATCAGTATTGCTTATCTTAGTAACTCTGCAGGCTAGGTGTTCACTGATTATCAAAACTAGATTTTATCTGTGGTGTATTTGAGCATTCTTTTTCCCTTTTTTTTTTTTTTAAACGTAGTACAGTAAAGTGAATGTCTAAATGTTTATTATGCATCTTTATGGCCCAGTTTCTGAGTTCTATTGGCTAAAATATGGGCATCAAAGAGAAGAATATGGAGAGACCTCATCACAGTCTAC
>VYZR01045147.1:11744-33242 GCA_013400675.1 Oxylabes madagascariensis
AAAAAAAAAAAAAAGTTAATTTCAGACTCTGGAGAAAATGATTGTCATACATGTTACATGTAGTTCACACATTGAAAAAATGTTGTTTTTCTCCATGGCACCTCAGGACAGCTCAGGGATGGATTTCAACAGTCCATGGACAACATTTCAATGGACAACAGCACTCACACTGCTGGCTAGCACAGCTCTGAAAGATTTAGTGCTTTTTTCTACAATTTAAAACTCTAACACTGCAGGCCAGCTTGTTAAGCTGCATCAGTAAGTGATCCAGTCCATTAGGTCCACTGAAATATCTCAATTTCAACCAACTTGAAAATTGTACTTTCTTACTTTTGTTGACATAGTAATTGACCTTGAGAGGCATCTTTTATACCCTGTGCACAGAACAGATGAGCGTAATAACTCTTCTTACACGGACTGCAAATGTGTGTGTGCCCTGAAGGACTCTCAGGTGGCTCTGGACCTTAGCAAGTGTACATTTCCTGAAGTCCACATCCAATTCCCCAATTTGTTAAGGACAACCTTTGTGTCTCTGGTGTCATCCATTTCTGTTTAAAATAGAAAAGCTTGAACAAAATCAAAGTATTTTTGTTTTTTTTCTTCTTGAAGAAGGGATAACAATTTCCCTGGTGTCATTTCCTATCAGCAAGTGTTGAAACTCTGCATTAAGCCACGGAGGCTCTGCTGTTACAGTGGGGCAGACATTGTCTAACAAAGCAGGAGTAATGCCTTCAGCAGGGCAGCTGAGAGTCTTGGGAGAAATGCTGTGGGTCAGAAAGTTTAAGGTGCTAGTTAATGCAGTAAGGATGCTGCAGGGCCTCCAGGTTAGCTCTAAGGAATGATATATTTATTTCTAATAAGCAGGACGAGTCAAAACAGACTGGTCTTATTCAACCTACTCAAGTCCTTGTCTACTTCCCACTCAGCTCACATGAAGTTGGTCACTCATCTCCTTGTCAGTCTTCAAAGCCTCTTAGGCAACTCGAGTTCTGCATTTAGGTATTCCCTGATTCATTAGTTGCCCACCTGCATTCTCAAAGTTAAAGGCTGGAACATGCACCTGTGATGTAACAGACTGGAGTATGATCCCTCATCAGCTTTGCTGCACCTTCTTTCCTGAGCATGGGCTTCTACTATGCCCTGTTGATGCTGCAATCAAAGGCACATAGAGCAAACACTACAGTCTGAATGGATGCTCGGGTATTCCTTTGCGTACATTAAAGTTTCAGTCACATGTAGGGTTGGGGGATTTCTAATTTCACATTTTTAAGATTCCTGTTAATGTGATCATTATAACTCTTCCTCTCCCCAGGTGGCATTGCATGTACTGCTCTGTTTTTAGCAAAAGTGGTTTTTTTAATCCTTCTTTGTAAATATATATCTCAACCTGACATATAATCTGGGAAACAGAACTGCCTTTTTATTATCTAGCCTCCAAAACAATGTGCTTTCTCCTTCTGCTTATTAATGAAACTTGGAAATTAAGACTTAAGAGATGATATGGAAGAATAACATAAAAGAGGAATTGAATAGCAAGAGATTTAAGATTTTGTCTTGCATAGCTGGTATATTAAACAATAAATTCTATTTGTATATCCAGAGCACTACACTGAGCGACACAAAAAAAAATCTGCAGCTTGACATATACTTGAAAGGCAAAAAGTAAGATGAAACTTTGGAAATTTAGTGTCCTGATTACAGTGCGTAGTAGCCTCATTTATCTTATTTTTTAATTACCATTTTGAAGTCTCTGCCCTTTATTTTTAGTGTGAGTGGTCAGCCTGCTTTAGAAGAAGCTGAGCACAAACATTATTCTTCCCTCTATCCCTTTATATATCTAAATTGAGAATTAATTCAATGACCATTCTGCTGCTTCTTTTGACTGATTCATAACTGATATAATCAAACAATAACACATGGCAGAAAAATACCAGTGGGTAGCAATACCATAACCACAAATAGAAGGATGAGATATTAAATTTTAACCCACAAGAATTGCTGCAATTGTCCAGAGATAGTTTGAATTTCCTGTGTTGTTATTAAGAAGAGAAATCTAACAGACATTGAAAAAATTAGGAAGACTGGAAAGTTTGTGTCTTGTACTTTCACAAAGAGTAGAGATGGCTGGGTCAGCTTTGATGGGAGGCAAAGGGTGGTCTGCTTTTCAGCTGTGCCCAGCTTAGCCTCTCAGAAATTCCTGCTGAAATCCTCTGCTTCCACTTTCTCTGAGAAGCTTGCTAGAAAGACTCAAACTGAGCAGATGAGGCTGAAGGCATCCACAGAGTCAAGCACTAAACTCCCACCATCTCCTTCAGCAAGAGCATTAATGACGGGAAGTAAACAGCATCACAGGACACAGCGCTGCAATTAACCTTTCATTAAAGGTTCACCCCACTCTTCCCCCATTGTCCCCAACAGCGGGTTTCCAGATTCATCGCTAGACAACACTAAGAATGCTGTGCCCACAGAGTTCTGGCTCACAGCCAAGGGACCATGAACTACTCATCCAGGAATTGTTTGCAACTGCATAGAGAAAACTAGAGGGGCTTGGATCCAAACTAAAGATGACGGGAAGCACATCAGGGCTAAACAGGAGCTCCACACGCACCTAGGGACTGCCAGGCTTGTATTTCTGCGGGCTGCTGCACATGGGAGGGAGGGTATGACTGCTGCCCAGGGACACCAGGGGACCCCACAGGCAGAGGGCAGGCAGGCGTATGTGTGGAGAAATGGGAGCATTCCCGCCTGTGATGGGTTGCCAGGCAATAACACAACTTGACAAGAAGGAAATCAGGTGAGAAAATCTCCTTTTGGCCAATTCATGGTGACAGCAAGCCCAGAGTGATTTGGCTTATGAAAGGGAAGGGGTGGGTGGGCAGGAGAGGCCTGGGGTGTGTGGCCTGACCTCTATTATTTGTAGGAGAGCAGTTTCAGTCCATGAACTGCTCTCATTTTCAGGGCACAACCATTGAGCAACCCTAAAACATGCCACTGTACAGGTAACTACAGAGAGCTGGCATTTGTCACTGGTCGTTTACTTTATGACTAACTAAAACACAGCAACAGCAGAGAAGCACAGGCACCAAATCTTCTCAGACCAAAATCTGAACACATTTATTCTCATGCAAAACCCTTACTCCTTCTCTTGCTGAAGTTTCTCCTGGAAGCAGCTCCTTTTCACAAATACCACCCTATTTCTAGTTTAGCACTACATCAGGTTTTTTAATTGCCTTTTAAACATTCTACTGTTAAATTTCTAAAGCCCAAACTATCCAAGGTCCTGAGATTCAAGGCCACTATTGCCACTATTCAGAAAGAGCTTCAAAAAATGCCCACTGCATTTGTTTCCATGGTTGGACCCACTCCCCCACTCAGCAGTCCTCAATGCACCTACAGCATCACTGACACTTGCAACTTGACAGCCACCTCTATTCACCGAGACAGTTGGATTTTCTTTTTACAAAAGAAAAATTTTGCACAGAAGATGGCATTTGTCAACACCAAGATAAAACGTCCTGATGATGAGCCAGAATTTGCTCAGGCATTCATATGAACCAGAAGAAAAGAAATGGGGCAGGGAAAAGAAAAACGAACAAACCACTCAAGAGACATTCTTTTTCAGGATCTCACAGCCAAAGCAACCTACAGTAGTCACCACTGCAGAAATGCCTGCTGTTAGCATGAAGGCAGGTATGGGGAAGGGCTCTGACTTGTATTGAAATTTTAAAAATAAACAGCAAATATCATTTAAACACTAAACATGAGACATACAATTTTCAGTCTAGGGGGAAAACACTGTATGTTCATTCAAATTTAGGAAGCAGAACTAATTTTTTCTCAAATACAATAGGAGTTGGCCAAATATACTTGAATGAGGACTACCAAGCTGATCATTTGCAACATGTGGACCAAAAACAGCCTAGCACAGATTGAAGGAAACCCTGAGCAGCTGTAGGCAAGCTACGATTTGTTTCAGCTGAATCGTGAAAACACACTTGCCATGCTTCCAAATTACATATGAGTTAACACTATATACGTGCCAAAATACATGCAATGCACGATATTTTATATTTGGCAATTTGGGCATAATTATCCCAGCACATAAAGAAAAGCCAGTAAGGGAAAAGAAAGACGAAGGAAAAAGGGCAGCCTTGGTTGTTTTTGGTCCACAAACATTTTCAATAGGGTTAGCAGGAGGGAAAAAGAAAGGGAAAATTAGGGGAAAAGGAGACTAGAAAGAAGCCTTACAAAGGTGTCATGATGTCTTCCCACTGTTTTAGTGAGCATGCAAACAGTTCTGCTTCCAGCAGTAGCACAGTCCTACCTATGAGCCATGGAGCTACAAGTTAGCTCTACAGCACTATACCAGCACCCAACAGAAGAGCAGATGTCATGTACAGTGTTAAAAATTCAACAGCCACCAACTCACAGAAAACAGCAGGGATGCAATGTCTAGCACAAGGACAGTGAAGTCGAGACTAACTAGAAAAGGAACACACCCTGGGCTTCTGAAAGGGGCTTAGTCCTGACCGACTGGACACACTGGTCCTAAGAATCATAGCAGGCTGTCACCAGGCACACCAAAAGCTGCAATATTTGTAGGTGTATTGCCCTTGGCAGGTGCCATCAGTCAAGTAAACAACAACAGAGACAAAGAAATCACAGGTGACAGCACAGCCATCAGGCACTGGGCACACCCCTAGCAGAACTCCTGCTGTGCCACCACATGTTAGGGCTATGTGGTTTCCTTACTGTGGTACAGCAGCTGAACCTTTCTTTCAAGACTGTACTGTGAGCAATGCACATTGCTGGCGCAATGAAAGGAGAACTGCGTGAACTGTGCTTCTGTCCTGCCCTGTCCTGCCCTATCCTCCTACCTAAATAACTGCTGAGCCAAGCTGCCATGCTCTTTGCTCTCACAGTGCTTCAGAGGTCAGCAAAGTTCAGGCTAGTGATGCCTGCTCTGTTCTTAATTCAATCCAATCCACAAAACAGCTACAGTATATTTGTGAGTAGACTCGTCACTACGCTTTTGGTGTCTTTATGTTGCTCTGGTGGTGATCAGGAACCATCTCAGCTGCACATCTCTGCTGGAGCACTCCTTAAGAACAGATGATTTCTCTGCCCAGTGCTACTCTACTGGCTCTTGACCTCTGCCTCTGTCCCCATCAGTGTCAATACAGTCTGTTCAAACCCACTGGCTCTCCACTCCTTTGTGTTGTCATCACATTGCTGTCACTTCATTAATGCTGAAAGACTTTGTCCAAGTTTTCATAAACAAAAGCTAGGGAATAATTATATCACTTATGAATCACATAATAGCATAAATGGCATTACTTATCCAACAACATTGGAGAAGTATCAGATTACGCTAACAGAATTCGGTTCTTCATATGAAATTTTCTCATAACTGTAACACATCTTATCTGTCCATACTTTAGTAGGCTTTGATTTGGACTTTCATTGCATTGTATAAAACACACAGCACTGTAATCTGCAATCTCCTTACAGTTCAAATCCTAATTTTCCAGACACAGAAGATTAATTTCAACAAATTCAGAGAAATGTTCTTTCTGAGCACTTCTGTCTCACACCTTTTCTTTTTTTTTAGATGCTATTTAAACAGCCATTTCATCTACCCTAATATCTGCAATGCCTTTACAAAATGAAGAGTACCAGTGATTAAAATAGTCAAGTAAGAAGGCATTTAAAAGGAAACCGAGAAGTCATCAGGCAATGCACATTGGGAAAGATAATATCAAATAGTTGCATTTTTACTACCCAAGAGAGGGTCTTCTCCCACCCCTCTCAGATTCCCTTGACACATAGCCTCTTCTGTAAGGTCCTATTTTCACAGCTCAGCAAGCACCTGCCACTTGTGCTCTGCCTTACCCCTGCTGGTACAGTGCACACTGCAGCCCTACCTTACATCTGCCCATCTCAGATTCCCCAATGGCAGAGGTAGATGGAATAAAAAATTACCATAATTAGATTGCTTCCTTGTTGAAACCATGAATGGGTTATTATTAAGAAAAGCATATTGGTTTGGTTTTTTTAATGACGAAAACTTACTTCATCTTACTTAGGGAGAGAAAATAAGTCTGTGGTAGACACAAGAAATGGAAAGGAGGTGCAGAATGTGTGCAGTAACTGCTGGTAACACCCGGAGACACCAGGAAAAGTTTTGCACATAACAACTTTAGCATCCAGCACCAGTAAGTTTTTTCATCCTAGCTAACTGCAGTCAAAAGCAATGTACAGGCAGCTGCAGATGCTTCAAGTACAGGCTTCAGATAGAAAAGATAGCTAAGAAGTGAAGTTTCCCAGACTCTGAAAACAATTTCTCCAAGAGCTNAATACAAAGACAAAGAAAGAAAATAAACTGTGTCTTATCTCCTCTGCTTCCAGAAGCAAAGCATACCTTCAAGTCCATCTTACCCAGCCTAGATGAAGAGGCACTTCCCCAAAGCACCCATCACACTCCCACTCCACCTAGAAATTATCCCATGGATCATCCTTGTACAGACAAGAGAAAGGTGTGGGTAATCTTTAGAGCATTCCCTGTCTTGATAAAACAGATTCTTAACTATATATTATAGCCCAGGGAAACAACACTTTCAAAGCAATACTCACTTTGGGCTCCATTTTTTACTCCTGTCAGAAAGGAAGGGATGAAAAATGGATTTGCAGGAACAGAGTGAAAGGGTCAGACATGTTTAGTAGCTTGGTAGCTAAAGCAGTATTTTGAAAACTAAGAGACATTTGGACAAGTCTCATCATGGAGAGTAAAGAATTCATTAAATTTCTAAAATAAAACTATCTAGCAGATTATTCCAATAGCATTAATGTACCATTTTGTGACACATGCAGCTAAGTTTTTGACAAACCTATTATTCCCTTCCTCATCAGTGTTAGGCAGCTCTGATCTGCATTGCTTAAGAATCTTGAGTCTTCAGACCCAGAATTGATGGGATTTGAAGGCTTCATGCAGTACCTACAAGCTGTACATGTGTGCTAATACACAGCATAGGAAAATGATTAAGGATGTGGTTGATTTTCCGTACTGCTAGGAGGGGACTTCAACTCCCACTTCTTTAGGGCAAAATCCAAGAGTTTCCAGTACTTCCATAAGAGGATTTTCTTGACCTATTGTCATTAATGAGAGATCATTTAGAAAGTGAAGGTTTCTAGGGTCAGTGCTGCTTAGACCACTACAATTGAAGGATTATCATTGACTTCAATAAGAGCAAAATGAAGCCTTCCATTGATAAAAATGGAATCAGTAATCTTTTTCTTTCATATTTCCATGCTTACCTAGAACATTCACATACATTTCATCTATGAAAAACCTCCCAGCAACAAAACAGCTCTTAGTAAGACCTGTACTTTGGTGTGAAAATGCAACACAGCATACACATAACACAGCACAAGTGTGCACATGAATGCACATACATTTTTGCTGCTCAAAACGAGCACACAAGGTCTCTACACAAATAAACACATTGCGACACCCATCAGGATTACTTCACCGTGCAAGAACCAAAACATCAACTAGAAATAGATTTTCATTTGTGCCTAATAGTGACTCATCACATTTCTTATTTGCATCACTGTCCTTTTTGGTGTCTCCTTGCTCAAGAGTGCCGACCCAGGACTGCTCCTTGCCATTTTACATGCTGATTTTGTTTCCTGCATGTGAAAAACGGAGCAGAATGTGGCATTGCACTGGCTTTTGTGGTCAGACTCAGGCCAGACTCTGTGCCATGCTTATTTGACACCCTGTGCATTTCAGTTCAAGAAGGGACAGCACATGCTGCTGCTGTGATTGAGATTCTGGGTGCCTGGACAGTTAAAACATCGTTAAAACATCGACAACTTCTTTGGCTCATCAGCAGCTCCTGCCACCAGGAACATTGACAATACCCACTCTTCTCTGTACATGCCTGAACTAGATTATTCCTTTTTTCCTAAATCCTACACCAGAATCTTGCATTTGGATGACTGAGAGCTCATACGCAAAAGACAGCAGCAGCCTGTGGTGCTCTCAGCTGCCCTAAAACTTGAGGCCCCCTGCTCCACTCAGGAGAATAGAGAAGGAGAGGAACAGATACGCTCCCAGCTCCAGAGATTCCTCAAAAGGCAGCCTACAGTCCTTCCTCAGTGACACCCAGCTCAGCTGGGGGTCTGCTGGGCATTTGTAATTCTGCCCACTGTGCACTAGATGCCACTGCACTGATTGTTTTTAGCAGGCAAAGAGACATTGCCTTTCCTCTGGCAGCCACACTCTACCTATTAGGGGGCTACTGATTACCACTGGCTAGGAAGTTCAACACACGTAGTCAAGCAAAACTCCCAGCACTCAGGACAGGGCTACCTTTGCTTTGCAGGTGACAAACTGGGGTACAGAGACTACAGCATGATGTTGCCATGGGTTGGGTATGCAAGGCTGACAGTGCATGGACTGAGGCAGCAGTCACCTGCACTCACCACCAGACTGATGTCCCAGTGAGAGCAGATTTCTGCCTCTCTCCCTCTGCCACTGGTGAAGCCAGGCATAGATAGGAGGTCAACAAGGAGGCAGGTGCAGCAGATGGAACGTAATGGTCACAGAGTGGCACCAGCAATGTAACCAGCTAATTGCAAATAGATTCCACACTGCATAGAGGTTCCCACAGCAAATGGCAGCTGCTCAACCTCCTATTTATTGCCTGATCAAACTCCTAGACATCTTCCCAGAAACCACCTCCACAGGTCTCACAGCCAGGCATCCTCTTGCTTCTGGAAACATCTCCATGTTCTTTCAACAGCAAAACTTTCTGGTGATGAAGAAGAAGAGGCATCAGGAGAGATTTCCTATGATTTTCACTCAAGGTTTGTAAGAGGGAGTTAAAGGCAGCAGAAGATGGTGTCCCCAGATTGTGACACACCCCACAACCCTACCTCCCCACTCCCTCCCTTCTTCCCCACTTCCAATGTCAAAGCAGCTGTATGGTCCGGGATAAGGAAGAGCTACTGCAACTGCTAGTGGCTCCATAAAGTAGCTGAGGTGTCGGGAATCTCTGCAGTACTATTTCAGCCTTACTTTCCTTTGATTCTGAGAAGGGATAAAGAGATCATGGAGGGACATCAGTTTTTCCTCCTCTACAGGTTTCCTGACAGGACAGTGACCCAGATATGGCAGCTTCTCACAGATACCACTCAGAATCCCAGATGCCTTCCACACTCTCCCTCCCACCTGCCACATTGGACTTTTACATGAACCTACTCAGGAAAGATATAATAAGCCTTGTGAATCTCCTTGTCCTATGCCTGACACAGTCAGTGATGGAGCATGTTCACCATCTGCTAAAGTTTGCTAATTAATAACCTGTCATACAGCTCACTGGAAACAGATATTTACAGCTGTGGTGACAGGGTGCCACTGGTATTTTGAGGGCATCTCCTGCAGCAAGAGTGGGTGAGCCCTGGCTGAAGGCAGCACAGCTTTCCAAATGTTAAACTCTGCCTTCTACTTTCCCCCTCCCAAGACAATCTAAACTCTTGATTTAGGGACAGGCCAGAAAACATGGCTGTGTGTTACCTCAGTGCCAAGAAACATGGCAGCAGTCCAGCATCAGCTGAGAGCATTTGCACACCTGCAAGGCTTTCTTATATTTGCTTTGCCAACTGAGTTAATTTGCAAATTCTGTTACTACAGCACATTCTTCTGTCTTGCAGGAGATGAGCAAATGAAATTAAGGACTCTGACAGAAGCAGGTTTCATCTCTAAGCCAAGCTGTATGAAAAAAGAAACAACCAAAGTCTAAATTGAGGTCTTCCTCCAGGTCTAAATCAATTAACCACAAGATCTGTCAAACTTTGAGCTATGTTAAAAAAGATTCAGCAATGATAAGTACTTGAGTCAGCTGTTTCTTGCCCAGTGAGTTTTTAAGACATACTTTTACTGCCATGGTAATCTGCAGTTCTGTTTTATTTTTTTCTTTTTTAGTTCTGCTCAACAGCTGAAAAGTCTTGATTTTCTTTGCTGTGTGAATTTTAAAAGTTTCCCGTCTCTTGGGCAGCCACCGGGCAGGTCCCCATAGTGGAAAGAAGGTTGGTTCCAGAGGTTTCCAAAGGCTGAGGAATGTAACACAGTCATTCATGTTAGCCTAGACCTGGGCAGCCACAAGACCTAGGCCTGTACTGCAGGTGGGTGAACGAGCCTCGCTGCTCATCGGACTGGGTCCAGCAGCCCCTCCTTACCATGCCCACTGCTCTCCAGCATGGGGTAATCAGTAACTTCTGCCACCACCACTGCATTCCCCCACAGATACTGCACGTAGCTTCTTCCCATGGGGCCTCCCGAGCTTCCCCCTTCCCTCCCGAGCCCACTGGACCCAGCAGTCATGTGCTGGAGCCCAGCTGGCTGTCGGGACATGCGCTCACCCAGCCCAGCAGTGAGAACAGCCACGACAGGTACAGTTGCAGGACCATCGAGTCGTCACTTTCAGCATACACTGGCCTGGGCTGTGCAACAACTTCCCTTAGTGCTATACAGAATCACAGAAAAAGACCTCTAAGATCATTGAGTCCAACTGTAAGTCAGCACCACCAGGTCCACCACTAAACCATGTCCCTAAGCTCCATACCTACACGTTTTTAAATATCTTCAGGGAGGTACACTTCCCTGGGCAGCCTTTTCCAAAGGTTGACAACTCTTTCCATGAAGAAATCTTTCCCAATATCCAATCTAAACCTTCCCTGGTGCAAGCTGAATTTCCTTTCAGGTAGCTGTACAGAGTGATAAGGTTCTCTTTTTCTTCATGCTAAGCAACACCAGCTCCCTCAGCTGCTTCTGAGACCAGTGCTCCAGACCCCTCACTAGCTTTGTTGCTCTTTTTTGGGCATCCTCAGTGTCTTCCTTGTAGTAAGGGGCCAAGACCTCCACACTGTCACAACAAGATTTACATTTGCCCTCTGGAATATCTACTGAGTAAAAAGTATTTTTTATGATGATTATTAAAGTTTTTACCTGAGTGATACTTGTTTGTTTTATGAATTTTGCATAGCTGATGTCAAGCATTGCTGTCACAGGTTTGCCAGCTATCACTCGATGCCAGGTAAATAATTCTGTTAATGAGATTTAAATAAACTCTCCCACAGAGTAAGCCTGTGCATGCAAGTGTCACTCCATGAAAGCTCTCTCTTGCTCTTTGCTTGTAGGTAAAACTGTGTATGCACACCCATCTGACATTCAGGCCATAAACAGCCCTTGCTGCTGAACAGGGAATTGTAGAAAAAAATACAAAGCAGCCTGTGGGAATGCATGTAGTATTCTGTAAATCTGAAGAAGAAAAAAAGCAAAGAAAACTGGGAAAGCCTGTAGGCAAATATTCTTAAATGAAACAGAGCAAAAGAGAGAGTAGTTACTAGAAAAATAAGGCTTTTCTTACATTTCAACCGTATCTCTAACACCAGCGTCCAAATTATGAATTTTACCACCCAAAACCAGAGTGACACATTTAGTGGCTCGTTGCTTTGAGCCCTCTTGTAAAATTTACAATTCCAAATCACTCTCATCTTGCATTCCAGAGCTCAAAATTGATTCAGTGCAAGATTTCCAATGGCAGTACACCAGTGCTGCTCTAAATATCTGACATGATTCAGTATCTTTTGTAGTGCAACCAACTCTTACAGAAGTTTTACTCCGTGTCTTACTGCACTGCAATGCTTTCGGTCAATGTGGCTTATCCAAGTGCTGGCATCAACACATTAGCCACACGTGAAAAAAAAACTCTACAAAGGCCAACTGATAGGCTTTGTATAAGCCTTTGGTTACTGGTTGTAATGCATTTCAGGCATGGACACTATTTGGAGCCCAGGCTAAACAGAATAGCCTTCCACCTTTTTCTCAATCACCATTTCAACCACAGAGCAAGCATCAGAAAATGCTGCAAGCACTTCTGTGCTATTTCAAACCTGGCTCAGCTTCTAACAGCTCTATTAGGACCAGAAAGCCAGTATCAATCAGCCAGAAGAAATACCAGCATGGATTTCAACTGGTCCCTCCAGCAGGTCTCTGGTTTATTGTACTTTGGCTTATTCACATTCTATAGTCCAGCAAGGGCATGGAAATTTCCATGTATGAATCCATACAGACATGCAGGCTTGGGATCACCCTCTAATATTTGTCTTTAGATTCTCGTCCTGGTTTTGGGCAGAACAGGGTTAATTTTTGCAGTAGCTAGGAGCGTGGTCAGGTTACTCTATCCCCTCATGTAATTTCCTGGGGCAGGGGAAAGAGACTCTTTGGGGAAGAAGGGGTTCCTCTCAGTTGACTAAGTGTGGTGGAGGGACCCCGGACCAAGCATGAGTGTGATGCAGAAGAGAAGCAAAGTCCTCTCAGACGAGACATCTGTGGTAGCCAAATCACAGGGCAATGTAATACTACTTTGCAAAAACACTTCTGAAAAACAGACAAATTTTCTAAGTTACAGCCTGCAATGCCCACAGTTTCAACAAGACTTCTGAGGTACTGCAAGATCAGTTTTGACAATTCCACCACTCACTGTAGTTTTATTCGCTGATTGATCCATTTAGAGTCAAGAGTTACTTCTCTAAGGACTGGCTGTACTGCGGTCTTCTCTTTTTTAATAGCTTTACAGATGTCTCTTGCTTTTTTTTCTTGTCATCATTTAAGAGAACACACCTGAAGAACAAGCCTTCTAGGCACTGACCATGAAGAGGGCTTTTACATAACCATTTCACTTAAAAAAAAGAAAAGACAAGGACTGACAATAAAAAAAAAAAAATAATAATAATTAAAAAATCATCATATACCAAATAGAAAACCTGACACTTGATGACATCAGTGAAATCCAGCTGAGAGCTGTAANCATAGGTATTTTAGTAAGCGACCATTTTTGTAGACCGCTGTGTCCTTTTGCACTCAGGGCAATGCAGACGTGTATTATTGAAATATGCCTGTTTTATTCACATGGGCCAAAAGTGAACTGGAAGTCATCTTTCCAAATAAGACTTATATAGCAGTACATTCAGTCAGACAAAAAAAAAAAGAAAATTAAGTTACATCAAAATCATATACAGTGTAGGACACTATCACTTCTGCCCTGTGAAATACAACACAGCTCTTTTCTTCAGGCTAAGTATGTTGTGTAAAGAAGAAATACATGTCTGTATGTTCACTATGATATGCTAGTATGTACTTGAAGAGATTATATTACGTTAGAAAATCTAATTAGAGTTCAGAGGCTTCATGCAACCCAGCAAAAAACAAATGAGTATGTTTTATTAATGTACATGCACACACACAAACACATATACTCAATAATAGTAGGTGTTCGCCTGCCAATGCTCTTTGCACACCTAATTATAGCATTAGTCATCTTAACATTTTCATTACTCTTTCTAATGCATACTGGGCTACAGTCAGCTAAGTCATACAGCTCCTATAGGAAAAATGTGTTTTATGGAACCACTGTCTCCTGCGTACAGTTTAATAATGTTAAAAAGATATCAACATAAAATTAATGACTAAATTTTTCATGAAGGGAGCATTACATTCCTACCTAATTGTGGTTTAAGCAGTTATTTCTCTATTATTACTATGGTGCTGAAACTAATGTTCAGTAGCCCATCGTATAATCCGATGGAGAATCCAAATGACTCTTGGTGCTAATGACAAATATCCTTAGAGAATAAATAACTTCTGGACACTGTGCCAGTTCTAATTTGACTGATTGCATTTCAGCTAGTGTAATGAAATCTTTTTTGGTAGCGTTTGAAAAAAAGCAATTAAATAAGACTTCAGTTACTTTTCTGCGTCAAAGGTAATATTTTCAGGCTCTGTAACTTCAAGTCACTACAAAGTGGAAACTTCCTACCTGATCCTGGGCTTCAATGTCAACACACCTGGCATCAAAAGTCCAGCACATTTACCCTTGTGTAACTGCACAAGCAGTCAAGAGCAGTGTGCTGCCATGAACTATGGCTGGCTTTGCTGCTGTTCTCTCGTCCCCTAAAGGGCAGAGCAGCCTGTTCTCAGCACAATACAGAAAAGACAGAATGGTATATGCAAGAAAACTGTGTTTTAACTTCTTCTGAAATGCACATGACAAGTGTTTCACGTTTCTTCTACGTTTAATCTAATGAATTTGAAGGTATTTCAGACATTCCCATTACCTATGTTCTGTCATGCATAACCCAACAGTATTTGTTACATAAAGGGAGAAAACATTTTGCTTTTCTTTCTCTTGCCTACCATTCCCTTCCATAAAGTGCAGGAAGAGCTGACCCAACAGTCTGAAGAAACAGGTCTTGCATCTCTAAAGAGGAGGCACAGCTTGGAGAGCATGTGCACAGCCTCCCCCGCACAGTCAGACCAGGGTGCTTCTGCTCCAGAGGGATGCTTTTTCACCTCCTCATCCTTTCCCAAGAAAGCAGTTTCCAATCTCCTTAGCCACTGCAGTTTCAGTTCCTCCACACATCCTTACCTATGTCATATTTTTACTGATCATTCCTGTATGTCTAAAATCTACCCTTTCCCGCCTCCACAGCTCACATAGCACATGCTCCCATTTATGCCTCGTTCCAAATGTGATTTCTATGACCTTGTAACCATTCTAATTCCACATTTTATCCACATTAATCATAAAAATAGATTTTCTTCATAGACATCTTACTTCCCTTTTGCTATGCTCACATTACCTCCTTGTTCTTCACTGGTCGCACTCCTCAGCTTAAAATACTCTCCTTAAAATATTAAATATGTCTTCTAAACACCCCTTTTTCCACTGAGGCTTTTTTGCTCCCTGCCACATAGAGAGGGATGCTGTCTTACAGCTTTGTTTTGCACATTTGCCCCACTGCCATCAGTGTCTTAGGTGCTGCACAAGTTACATCAAGCCACTATCTGTTTACTCCTAGAACTGCTCAACCTCCACCTTCCCTAATGTCTGCAAAGTCCTAGGTGAATGGCAGATCAATCATCCTGTTATAGCTTCTCTAGGTCTAGTACAAGACAAAAAATGCAGAAAAAAGCTATTCTTACACATACATTTGTAAAGATTTACCACCTAATTTACCACGTACAAAGCCTATGATTTCCCACTTAAAGTTGTAAACAGCTCAAATATTTTTCAGGACGATAAATATTTCCTCCAAATTTTCATTGTGTATGACTTAGAGATGTTTTTCAACAGAGTAACACCTCCCACTCTTTTTGTTAAATATTTGCTTTTATGTGACTCATTTTAATTCATCATATTTCTCCACATTGATATTTACACTTTTTCCATCACTGCCTTAATCACAATAATTTAATCACAATAATTCAAAGGTTTGGCCCAACTTAACATTGTCTGTGATCCAGTCCCGCAAAGAATACAGAAAGCCTTTACCTGATGGGCTGCCCAGGGAGGTAGTGGAGCTACTGACCCTGGAGGTGTTTAAGAAAAGACTGGATGTGACACTTAGAGCCATGGTCTGGTTGACAAGGTGATGTTAAGCCACAGGGTGGACTCTGTGATCTCCAAGGTCTTTCCAACCTAGTTAATTCTGTGATATTTTTTCCAAATGGGCAGAACTGTATCAATTAATAGTTACCCATTCATATAAGGATTTATGTACTTTTGTCATTAGGAACAAACCCGAATGTTTTTAACTGAATAAAATGAGCTGATTTGTTTTACCAAAGTGCCAGAGTTAACACCAGTGCCCTTAAATTGGCAAAGAGACACACACCACAACTATGTTCTGGAAAAGCTGACAGAGAGAGAAGAAAAATCTTTTCCCTCCAGTTTAAGTTGAACTCTTTACACTGACTTGCCTGTAGTGGGCTGGACTGTATATAATGGGCTGGACTGTATAGCTCCTTGGAGGCTGAAGAAAGAAGGTGCCTATCATGCCTGACATGTACAGTTTGAAACCTGAGGAGAGAAACAGACAGTGACATTTTATTGAGTGTATGGTCCCATTAAACAAATGGGCTGAAGTCTTGCTTTTCACTTTTCAAAATTAACATTTTTATATCAGAATCCCCAAGGCACTGAAGAAATTAGCCATTGTCCATTTTTTAAATTTGTATTAGAAAAACAAATATTTTTTGTGGCCAATTCAGGATGCTTCAGCCAGGCTGTAAAACCAAGGGTGCCCTGAGCTATTCCTTTGTCTAAGAGATAATTTGCTTTGTGTAGGATGCTTCTTCACGGCAGGGAGCATGTAACCCAGATCCCCTTTAATTCTTCTTGACTAAACCCGAAGGCAGCCCTTGCTCTGTGACAGAGCCACAGGAAGTAGAAATCATTGCAGAACACAAGTGATAATGATCTAGCAGCTTAGTTAGTGGTAGAGATGTCAAACTGCAACCCACTCTCCAAATGTCCCTCTGCCACTTGCCATAAGCATGCACTCCTGTAATAAAATCAAAGACTTTTAAGTCCCATCAGAGCACTTGGAAAGGTGGCAAAAGCTGGCAAATCATGCAAGGCTGCACACAAACTTTATGGGGTCCACAGGACAAACGGCACCTGGAAGATGATAGTTAAAGTATCAGTAAGGAATAAGGACAAGGATTTCCCCTGTAAATCAGATATACACACTGCCAGCCTGGTCTGAGTTCTGACCTAAGGGTCAGGTTTTTGGGAGTGCTTTAGGACCACAGCACAGTTCTTCCACTGAGACAAAAGAACAAACTCTACAGTGATCGGTGTTCCCACACTACCTACCACAATGTTTTTTAACTGCTGAGGACTTAAAGACTTAAGGAAAGTAGAATAAAAAAGCCTCTGGACTTCTGACAGACTTGTGCCCACGGATACTGGAAACAGCTTAGCCATGGACCTTAAATCAAGCAAAATGAGAAAACAAGAAATTAATGAAAACCAGAAATGACACCTCCTCTGCACCTCTTCAACACCTCTTCTATCCATGGGGAAACAATCAAAAGATGTTAAAGGGTGTTTATTGACAGTATGAAGCAGCTCTGAATTTTTTAAAAATATACATTTTTTAAAAAAAATCCCCCCAAACCCTAAACTTTCAAGAGTTCCACTTATGTTCTGGATATTGCAAGCAATTCAAAACATTTCCTACATTTCCCATCACTCCTTGCAGATATTTCCCATCCAGTCCTCAGAGCAGTGCAATAGGAAACCAGCACAGCCATATCCCCTGACAGACTAAAAAATATTTTCTGCTAAATCAGTTATCAGCAGCCCTGGTGAGATTATTTTTCTCCATCTTACACCATACAATCTCTGCTCCTAGAAGTTCAGCTTGGAGAAGCAACTGCAAATTTTCTTTGCCACGCATCCTAGCCTCCACCAGCAATGCCTGTCTGATCCGAAAGGGTACCACAATTAATCAGAACAAAAATGTATCAGGCCAGCTGACAGCAAGGCAGGAAGAAAGAGTAATGTTCCAACCATGAAATAACACAGCAACAAATTTTATGTATGGTTTCATTTGTTAAAGTCCCTTTTCTTGCTGACATTTAGACCTTTTCTCTAGCTTAATTTCTTATGACATTAGAGTATGTCTTGAAATTTCAAGGTCAAGTGCAGTGCCATCTATGCATATTCCTTGCGCTGGGTCCAACTTGCAGGATCTCTCTACTGAAAAATACAATTACACCAATACAGGTTATCCCCTTTTTTTTTGTATGCTCAAGTACATCACTCATTCTTTTAGTAGTGTAGCTGAACTCACACAAAGGCAACACGAAAATTTTAATTGTATCCATATTATATATTACTACCATGAACTTAATTTTGTAATCATAATGTAAAAGAATAAATTGCAACTTTTTTTTTTTTTTTAACCAAAACTGTTTACATGGTTAGATAAAACCTCTCAAAGCAGTTAACTATATGTGATAGAACTGGATTAGTAGCTTGAAAACAAAATTTCCAAACCACACTGTTGTGTACAGTAACTTCTCTTCCATAGTTATGAGAAAGATGGGAAAGGGAGGAGCTGGGTGGACTCTTTCTAGATGTCACTGGTCTCCTGTGCTGCACAGCCAAGAGAAAAATGAGCTTCAGAGAAGTGACCTGGAAGAAAATCATCCTTAGGCTTCCTGTTTCTAAGGGCCAAATAATGCCAAATTTCCTGTTGGGGGCAAAGTCTGCTGGGCTCTGACAGAGTTTTGGTCAAGGCCAAGTGTCTGACTCCCCAGGAAGGACCACCACCTCCTCTGCACCTGCATCCACACACACACACTGGGGCCAGCACAGACCAGCGCTCCCAGCACCTCTTCTCTGCAGCCCCATTGCCAGACCCCACTAGGAACATGGGCCTTACATTTGTAAAACACATATCCTGATGTGATGCTAGAGCACTTAGAAGGTACCAAACACAAATTGCTATCCAGAGGAAGTTTTTCTGAAGTTTTCCTTTTCTGCAA
Organism: Oxylabes madagascariensis; assembly: GCA_013400675.1. Classification (NCBI taxonomy): domain Eukaryota; kingdom Metazoa; phylum Chordata; class Aves; order Passeriformes; family Timaliidae; genus Oxylabes; species Oxylabes madagascariensis. The sequence continues at coordinate 30,148 of VYZR01045147.1, forward strand.
ATAATGTCTTTGAGATTTTATTTGTGAATGTCTTCATTATGAAGTAATTTTCCTGTAAAACTGTGCCTGTTCACTCCTTGGTGATTTTTTTTTTTAAATCTCAAGTTAATTGACTGCCAATTAGCTGAAGCTATTTAGCAAAACAAGTCAGAACTCTTCTCAAACAATTGTAATGGACTGCAAATATTTGTAGTCTGGCTTAATCTGATCCCTAAGGTAAACTAAAAGCGTTTGTAGTATATGTTTTAAGATTGCTATAATTCATGGTTGACAGGCAGGTTTTCACCTTCTGGAGAAGCTTAGCATTGAGTTGGTTTGCCCTTTGGCTTTTTAAACTGTGGGGGTTTTTTGTAAAGACACCAGAAACAACTTCTGAAGTTCCAGCTCTGGGCCTCCTCCTTTATTTATTCAGCTTCCTCTGAATAATTTTTTCTTTTAGAAGTTCTGAAATTTAACTATAATAGATCCCATAACTACCCAACGATAATTTTGAGGATCTTAAATTCTAAAATTTAAAAAAAAAAAAAATAATTGTACACCTGAGTATTGTGAGATACAGGGAGCAATTGTAGGATTACCCATAAGCATTAACCATACATTATCTATATAAACAATCACAGAAGTCTTCTGTAATTTGTGTTTCTTGATTATATGCAACCTGTAGTAACTGATTTAGAACCCACATCCCAGTGCTTTCAAGAATTTATTAATGTCAAAGCAAGGCAAAGCATACGCAATCTCTTGTTTCACCAGCATTTATACTCAATCTGCATGTATAGTTACTTACTTGATTGGAGAGATATAGTGTTTGCTGCAGTAATCAACTTTTCTCAAGTGACAGACTAGAATTGCAAGAAATTCTTTCTCCATCCTCACATGAGCAGACCCTTTTGTCAAGAAAGTAAATCTAAAACGGTTCATACCAATTTTTGTTTTCATTTTTTAATCAAAAGTCTCTCTCTTCAACTCTACCAAATGTATAAAGTAGCTTTTTTCAAGCTGAGAAACATAACTGCCTTCTTAAACACAGTAAGTGGACAGGTGAATAATCAGAATTAACTGTGACTTCCCTATGTGCATGGGATCTGCCTTATCTTTATAATATCAAAATATAGTAATTTAAAACTTCAGTAGCTAGTTAAAGATTGCTACTTAAGTGCTTTCTCTTTATACAGACACACATGTATATCCTCATCCATATAAAGTAGTTGATGAGATGGATCATGAAGCAAACAGAGAAGAATTTTCAGAGAAGAGATAGTTACTCACCTTTGCATATGATTGTTTCCCTGAATCTCAAGACTGTGATGCACACTGTGATTAAATGAGGATTCTTTTCAGTGACTTCCAAGGTAGTAATAAAGAAATCTCTAGGTTTACACTGAAGTTCATCAAAATGCAGCTTCATTTAATACACTGTTTAGATTAACCTACTACTGTTGCTTTGAGCTGGTGAAGTGACAGAAACACGTAACACTAAGAATAGTATATATAAGAATAATTAGATCAAGTTGCTTAATTAGATAATCTAAGCATCTGCACTCCCAAATATTTTGGTTTTAAATTTCCTACTAATTCTAGCCTTACGCTGTTACTGATACACTCTTATTGCACAGAATGATCAGAAGATACATTTAAAACATGAAAACTATTAGTAAAACAACCATTTCAAGCCCAATTAGTCTTCCCAACAAAAAGATTATACATTTTCCCCTCACATTTCATTTACCGTAGTCACCTGACAATTAAATCATACAGGCTGCTCAGGGCTGTTTAAGATTTACATTCATACATATCTTATAAATGTGTTACCCATTTTAGCCAATAATGTACAGGAATGACTTTTCAGAGTCTGGAGTATTTTCTTGCTGGCCCATCTGATTGCAACAATCTGTAACCAAACTTCCTGCTTTCTGACAATCCAGGCTTCCTGTTAGCAAAGCCTTGGAGTTCCATAAAAAACAGCCCCAGCAGCTGAAGAACACTGGTGGAATGTGCTTTTCACAAACCAAATGAGACAGAGAAACCAGAAACCGGATGCCACAGCTGATGATAACTATCTGCCTCTTATGACAAAATAACTGCTTGCTGTATTGCGTATGACCTTTAGAACTGTAGAGAGAATCTCAGAGATGGGTGGCTGGAAGAAACAGGCAGACTGAGGTGTTTAACACCTGCTGCAGGAGGGGCATTTCAATGCTNAATACAGACATGCCATTTCTCTAAAGTGAGAACATCTGGAAATGTCCAATACAATGATGTTTTTCCCAGTGATAAAACATAAGGTTAAGTGGCACAGCTTTAACTGTTGATGTGAGCGTTTCGTGCAGCCTGTCAGAATTGTGCATCCAATTGAACAATAGATGATGGATGGGGAAGGGTGGGGAATGGGTGAGAATTGAACAATAGACAATGGTCTTAAATACCATTGTGAAACAAGTAAGATATAAAAGGTGTACTTAAGAAACTGTTCTTTGTCCAACTCCCAAATGTTCTTCTCCCAGAAGGAGTCCATACCCCCAGAAGTGAACCTCAGCTGCTGGGTGATGCCAGGAGAGGCTCTCCCATTGACTCCCAGTTGTGGGTGCCACCCCAGCAGTAAGCACACAAGCAAGGAAGTGCCATCCACCCAGAATAAGTCACCGAAACAAAGAACAAACAGCAAGTGGGAAAACGAAGGAGCTGGCAGATCCACAACAGCTTTGTCAGGAAGGAGATGTGTGACAGTAGCTGAGGATGAACAATTCCTATTCCTAAATCAAGGTGGAAAAATCCATTTCTGTGAATCCAGAAAGAGGAAACCAAATAAAATATAACTTGAGGAAACCTGTAAATTGAGTGCACATGAGCTCATGATTCAAAAGAAGTAAACTCAAAAAAAAAGGCAGTTCATGAAAACACAAACACAGTTCCAATGAAAAAAAGCAGGTTGAACAATCCATTACCCTAAACAAATAAGCAGAAGGGCTGTCAGCACGTCTAAGATATCAGCAGCTTCCCTTCATTAACTCTAATTGTTGCACATTAGTGATTCCAGGTGACGCACCAATGATGGAGCCTTCAGTCAGGCTGGAGCAGAGGCAGATTCCAGGCAC
>VYZR01045149.1:11255-30440 GCA_013400675.1 Oxylabes madagascariensis
GGAGGCAGCGGCGCTTCCCGCCGCCCCGAGCGCGCAGCCGCGGCCCGAGGGAGGGAGCGAGGGAGGGCCCCGCCATGGCGGCGCCGCAGAGCCGCGGGCCCGCGGCCGCCGTGCCCTTAATAGGAAGTTTCACCCACCCCCACACGCCCCGAACGCGGCCTGGGGAAGCGGGGCCGGGGGAGTTGGGGAGGGGGCTCCTGCCCCGCCGGCCTGCGGGTGCTGCGGTCCGGCTCCGTCCGGCGCTCCGTGTGGAGGGAGCGCGGAGAAGGGCAGCGGAGCCGGGGAAGGGTCTGGAGAGCGTGTCCTGTGAGGGGCGGCTGGGGGAGCTGAGCCCGCAGAAAACGAGGCTCAGGAGAGGCCTCATGGCTCTCCACAAGGCTCTGACAGGAGGTGCGGGTCGGGCTCTGCTCCCAGCAACCTGCGATAGGACGAGAGGACGTGGTCTTAAGCTGCGCCGGGGCAGGTTTAGTTTGGACATCAGGACGAATTTATTCTCAGAAGGAGTGATCAGACACTGGAATGGGCAGCCCAGGGAGGCGGTGGAGTCACCGTCCCCGGAGCTGTTCAAGCACAGACTGGACGTGGCGCTCAGTGCCGTGGTTGATGCGGTGATGTTGGGTCCTGGCTCGACCTCAGAGCGCTTTCCCAGCCTCGCTGACTCTGTGCTTTAGAGCCGGTTCGAAATGCTGGGGAGGCCAGGCGGGTCTATTGCCGGTGTCTGGCGCGGTTTTACCCCCGTGGAGGTGTTCGTGCGGCGGCGGCAGCGCGGCCGCTGTTCCCGAGGGGCCGCCTCGGCTCCGCGCTGTCCCCAGCACGGCGCTGCCGGGACGATCCAGGACGGGCTCGTCCGCCGGGACGATCCAGGACGGGCTCGTCCGCCGGGACGATCCAGGACGGGCTCGTCCGCCGGGACGATCCAGGACGGGCTCCATCCGCCGGGACAGTCCAGCCTGGGCTCCATCCGCCGGGACAGTCCAGCCTGGGCTCCATCCGCTGGGACAGTCCAATCCAGCATGGGCTCGTCCGCTGGGACGAACTTCCTGGAAGCGTCCAGCACGCCTCTAAAGCAGCAGATAGAGGGTTTTGTTCCGTACAAAAGGTGTGATCCTTTCTCCTGCGTTCGCTGTCTCTGATGGAGAGCGGTTTCAGATGTTTCAGCGTTCGGGTTCTTGAAGCAGAGGGGGGAACAAGCTGTAGTACAGCCGGTGCTAATCGATCAAACTTAAAAGCATAGATCAATGTGGAAGATAACGTGTGGTTGGGGAAAAAGATGTTATGGAGAGATACTACTCTGATATAAAAGGGGTTTTTACATTGAAAGTAGTGACTATATCAGTAATTTGTCTTACATGGCACACAGCTTAAAGAACCCTTTAAAAAAGCTTTTTTAAATATATTTTTTAAAAAAGGCTAAATAAGGGGAGCTTTTTCTTGCATTTTGTGCATAGCTGCAGCCAGGTTGGTGTTAAAAGGATGAAGAATTTATGCAGTCCTTAAACAGAACAGTGAGTAGTAGATTGATCAGTTTGCAGTCTGTATGACATCACTTGTTGCAGTCTGTCCATTGTCTCGTGTGTTATGTTTTCTTTCTTCGTTGAGCGCTGGTGGGAGCAAAGCAATGGGCAGTGTAAGTGGGAAGGGGGAATACTTGAAATTCTGTCCTTTGGAAGTCTGTGGCGGAGACTGGGTGTACTGTTGAGCTTTGGTCCTTTATCTGTTGACATTGGCAAGCAGCAGTCAAAAAATCAGATATTAGTAGGAGTGTAGAACCAGTTGAGGAAAAATAGAGAAGTAGTATCATGTTGTTAGTTTCGTTGGTGATGTGAGCAATAGTACTCATGGAAAGGATGGCCAAAAAGTTACCTAATTGTTAAGATCAACCGCTGAACTTCTTCAACTAAAGTTTTCTGGGACTGCTGTGGAGTTGGGCTTGATAGCACAAGACCAGTTTTATTAGGAGAGGTACAAGTTGTATGGACATAGAATTAAGAGGGGGCAAAATCTGGTTGACTGGAATTTTCCTTTCATTGTCATTAAATTTCTAGGCAAATACTTAGGTAAAAGTTCAAGCTTTAGAAACGGGCCATTGAGGTCTTACTTCCATCTTGTAAAGCTGTTAGAAAAGCAGAAAGGTTAACCTGTGAGATTTAGGCTGTCCTCTACTTCCCCAAATATGCCTCCTAAAGTGTAGGAGGATTGGAACTGAGTTTGGCTTCAGGGAAACTTTTGGTTAAGTTTTGCTTTGTATTATGATGGCAAGACTATCACCTGAACCCTGGGTAAGAAAGGATATAATCTCATTTTAGGACAAGTGTTTGGGTGGTAGAAAAGGAAGTACGTTTCTTTTGGAGGAAATGCTGCATTGTATAGAGGTAATGCTCATTAAAGTGGGGAATAATTCCAGAATCTGAAGGACTGGAAGGAAATGCGTTCTACATTTCCTTTTGTAATTAGGGAATGGCATTGTTTTGCCATTAACATTAATCTTGACCCTGGAATTAGAGAGGCTAACTCTGGTGAGTTGTAAAATGCTTGCAATTTTATAGGTTGGCCTAAATGCTTAGGTGACCTGCTCTGAGAAGCTAGGTGCTCCCCCTGTAACTACAGGGTTTGAGATGAAGCTGTCATAAAATGGGCAACTCCTTTTCCCATGTCTCTCTCAGTTTGGTGCTGAAATATCCAGGTTTTGATGATACATTTCAAGCACTGAGCTTTTCTCTACAGCTGATGATTCAAAAACACCGTGGGTCTCTCACGTTAAGCTTGTGTACAGTGAAGGGTGGGCATGCCCTCTGTGGGGATTTGTGAAATAGGGTCTGAAAATTGTACTGAATTCATGCTAAGGCCTTGTTTATTTTACTTACATTAAATTTTAATCTTATCCCAGTGCTGTTGTCAGGTAAACTAGAGGTTGGGAGTGGTATTCTGGTATAATAGCTCTCAGAATAGAAAATTCAGGAATCTGCTTGTTTGAATACACTCCCTCTATCTTTCAACACCACCATCAAGCCTTTCATATGTGAAAGGCTTTCTTTGCTGATGGGAGAGATCACAGTGGAAGCCTCCTGAATTCCCAGGCAGTCATAGTTTCTGAGATACAGACAGAGTATTTGCCAGGAGCTTCAGGAGTTGTTTTTTGGTGAGGAAGACTGATTATCTGCATATTAGCATGCAGGTCGTGGCATGACATGAGACAAAATCGCGCAAGAATGTCTCTGTTGCGTTTTGCTCTGGCTTAAATTGGTCTAGGAAAGTTAAATTCCATTATGTAAGTGTACTTGTCTCAGCAAGGTTCCGAGTAGAAATCAGATGGTTTTCATCCCAAGGTCTGAGTTTCAGCAGAGGAACTTGACTTCCATTACTGATAGTTGGGAAGCGACATGGGTGGACCAGCTACTTGAGATTAGATTCTGGAAGAAATCTGTCTTATGCATGATGAAGCATGATAAAATTTTATGAAGTTCCTGCCTTCACTAAAAAGAATCCTCATATTTGTATTTCAGTCATAATTTAATATCCCAAGTATAATTGGAAATAATGGATTTGCTTGGAAGTAAATTAAGCAGGACTAAGATTTTCTGAATCTTTTCAGAGTAACAGCCACTCTAAAAAGCAGCGTAGAGTCGCCAAAAATGCTTTGTGCTCAGTTTCATTCTCTTTCTGTTTATAGAACAGATATGCAAATTCAGACCACAAATGCCTGTATGAAAGAAGAGGTTTCTTAGATCGTCTTGTAAAGTACCTTAGTACTGGGATTCTCTGTATTATATTGAATGGATGGATTTAAGATAAGCAAGAAGGTGTTGTTTGGATCAGCTGCTTCAGTCATAGGTCTATCTCAGCCCGATTTATTTTCTGCTGTTTGTGTAAGTTGTGCTGCTGGTTTTACAGATGTACTTGCAGAAACAGGAATTCTCTTTCTGAATTTTACATGTTTGGACTGGTCATCTGAAAATGCTCTCCTGGGCAGTTTATGGCTCTGAGGGGAAAATCCAGTTAATAATAGGGGACTTACCTATTTTCTTCCCTGGATAAATAAATCACCTTCTTTGGTGTGTGTAGGTGTAGAGCAGACCATGCTGCAGGCAGAAGTAGTCATGGTCTGACTGCGGCATGCAGGTATCAAAAAAAAATGTGATGAACAAAATGATCTGTCGGGGTTAGATTTGTATGGAAAGGCTTCCAGGTGATTGTATTAAGCTAAAAAAATGCCTCACCCCCCTCTACATTGCTTGCAAAACAAGAAGGGCAGAAAAAGTACCTTCAGTACGGACCTGTAAATAGTAACAATAATGGTTATGGCAAAAGGTAGTTTGAAAACGCGAGTTGTTTGAATATTAGGAGGTTGGCGCTGTAAAATGGAGCTGAGGCTTTGCTGTGCGCGTCTGAAAGATGGCATCTGCTCGCACAGCAGCGTTCCACCCCAAGCAGGGATCCCTCTGGGATTGGACGGGGGAAGTGGTAATTTTAGCAGGCGATAAATTGCCCGTGTAAATGTCAACAGAGGAGGAATGGAGAAATTACCGCTGTCGTGTGCTGTAATTTGGTTTACACAATCGGCTGTGTCCGCAACATGGGAAAGGCTGAGATTTAACAGGAAAATTGAGCGGTTCGGGAGCCAGCTGATACGGGAGGTTAACATTTTCTCGAGTCCCTTGTGAAGTGCCAGGATGACTTCCACAGCCCTTCCCTTGCCAGGGCTGCAGTCGGCTCTGCCAGGGTGCGGCAATGCTGCAAGGAGGAAAGGTTGCAGCTCCCAGGGGACGGGGATGAGGCTGGAAATGCCAGCTTTAATTGCATTTGGCGTTAGCGACTGCGACAGTGGCTACAGCAGGGGAAGTTGCTACAGAGGGTTTGATAGCAGTAGCTGGAAGCACTAGAGGCAGCATGTTCAGCTGTAATATCAAGCCACCGTAGGGTTATTTGAGGACACTGCTCCAGGATTAACTCTTAAATTGCCTACTCAAATCTGTCAATGGTAACGCTTGCACGTTTTGCTTGTATGTATGGGGGTGTTTTGGTGTTTGATTACACAACTTGAAGTTAACATCGACAGGAAAAGCCAAATGAAATGTAGATCCTGTAATTTATTAGCTATATAAAGTTGGAGCTCTTCATTTATGTATACTACAGTGCCTTAAGTGTAGGTTCTGGCTCAGGCATCCACCTCTGCGGTACAGGCTGCTGCGGAAACTCAGCATGACCACGCAGCCGGGATTAGAAGAGCAGGCTAAAAAGTGATAAATGCCGATTGTGATTAACTTCCTGTAGCTCTCCTGAAGGTGACATCCAAGGGCGTGCTTTAAAAACTGCTCAACTTAATTGTATATTCTGTCCAAAATCGAAACAGCTTCTCTGTGGGATGTTCATAATACACTCAAGCTCTCCGAATCCTGTATGAGTCAATTGGCTGGTGTCATCTCAAATTTTCCTAAATCAGAAGCTGCAGACATGAAGCGCGGTGCGTAAAAACACGAAGCGGCCCTTGTCGGTCATGAATTGGTCTCCTTAAGGATTTGAGCGGTTCCCTTTTGTTTTCCAAGGTCTGTATTTGAAGTGAATGACAGATTTGTTGTGCATTTGATAATGTGAGAAAGGAAAATCTGCTTCCTGAGTTTGAGGGGTGATTGTTCCTTAAAATTTCTCTCTTCCAGTCCTGGTCAGGACATTGGCATTCCAGTGTGGTTCTTGCCCATTGAGGGCATCTCTTCTGTAAATGAGGGTATATGGGATGGGGCAAAAGGGAAGTGTGGACAAAATCCATGTTTTATGTTGCCTGGCAGACCATTTAACAAGATTTGAGATTATTAAGTTTACTAAAAACATATTAATATAGACCGTTACAGGTCTATTTTAATGTGCTTTTAGTAAACTTAAATGTATGAATCTGTTGTATGTTTTTCTTTTTGAGAAATACAAAGTACAGTACAGTTTTTGTGGGGTAAAGTTGCTTGTGTTGAACTTGTCACAAGGAAGTAAACGGAGGCAATTTTTGAACAAAGTGCTGAAACAGGCTTTCAGGTGCAGCTTTTCTCAAGAAACACTGAAGCCGCTTTCTTTTACAATTGCCACGTAATGAAGGGAGATGCAAATGAGCTCTCTAGGGTGGGGCGCCTCTTGGCCCAAGTTTAGCTAATCCTGCACTGTGACTGGAAGTTGGACCTTGCTACCTCCACCTCAGGTGTTGGCACTGATGTGATGGAAGGCTGTCCACCAGCTCAGGGAATTGATTTCTTTGCTAACTAAAGCAACCAGAAGGAAAAGTTTTTGTATCCTTCAGCTGGCCAGCTCACTAACTGCAGCCCTGACAGGGGAGTGGTGTCAAGAGCACAGGCTTTTGGGGGAGGGTGGTGTAGGCTCTCTGTGGCTGTGCAGACTTTTCTTCAGTCAGACTTGTTATGGAGCCACATCTGTAAGTGCTTTCCTCCACTGCCTGAGATAGGCATGGATGCCTTTTGGTCAGCTTTCAGCAGTGGAACTTCTGAACAGGACTCATTCTCTTGATGGAAAAAGATGGCTGTGTGCAGGTGGTGAGATGTGTGCTAGGGAACCATGGAGAAATCGAGTTTTTCAAGGTTCTTGTTTAAATAACCTTCTGTAGTCAAATCTAATCAATTCATGCAGAATTGAAAAAAATGTTTGACCTGTGGTAAACCTAAACCTTGTTCCAAAAGTCTTTAAATTCAGATGATGCCTCAAGTGATACAATCTGGAATTTTCTGGAAACACGTGCTACTAAAGATGTCACAATGGATCAAAGCTTCAGGAAAAGACCTCTAAGAGCATGGAATCCAACCCTTACCCCAGCACTGCCAGGTCCACCACTAGACCATATCCACTCATCTTTTAAATACCTCCAGGGCTGGTGACTCAACTGGTTCCCTGGACAGCCTGTTCCAATGCTTGACAACACTTTCTGTGAAGAAATTTTTCCTATCATCTAATGTAAACCTCTCCTGGCACAACTATTCTCACTTGTCCTATTGATTGTTATTTGGGAGATGAAGCCGATTCCCACTTTGCTACAACCAAGGAGGTGAAAAGGCATTCAGAGTTACAGATTTCCTTTCTATGTGGAAAGCCAGTGGAAACAAATCTGAACTGCGTTGCTTTTCAGCATGGTCTTCTGTCTTTGGTAGGATACCCTACAAAGTGTCTGTTTCTTGCAAATACCAGTTGACTCCTCAACCTTGTTGGCTCCTCATTTGGTTGTGTTTATCAGCACTTGGAGCGTAGGGATGAATCACAGCTACTTAATTGTTGAAATGCTCTGGTTCTTCCTCAGTTTACCACACACATGTTGATTGCTGGGCATGTACATTTTATGAATAACTGTATGAAGGATGCTGGATGAAACAGTGATGAATGAGGCACTGGTGCACACAGATTACACAGGTACTAAAAATGCAGATTTTGGATTATCAAGCACAATATTCCACAAGATGAAGTTAGGACAGGCAGAAGACCAGCTTGAGCCTTGGGGGCTCCTGCAAAAGGGAGGTCTTCTGGAATTTCTTATGGGACTTCTTATGTGAATTAGAGAACTTGAGGCTAGAACACAAGGAGGAAATGTATAGCAGTTTGATTTGGGTGGAATCATCAGGAGTTTGTGGGTAATGACCAAAGGTTATGAGGCATAAGACTAAGTGCATGATTTCTGAAGGGCTTTTAAGGAGTGAAAGACCCTTTGTGACACTTGAAGAATTAGTTCAGAAAAGTTGTGGTCTTTCTGGGTTAAGTAGCTATCAGCTGCAGAAATCAATTCCCTGATAGATGATAATTTAAACAGTGAATTTTTCTTTCATCACTCTTTTTTAATATGACACTAAAATCTCAAAGATTGAGGAGTCAGTATTTCTGGGATGGTTGTCAGTGTTCTTGGGTATTTCAGATAACAGGAACCAGAACATCATTTGTGCCAAACCTAGTTATTTGTGTTCTATGTGGTATGGAGTTAAATTAATTTTAATTTGGAAAAAGATGGAATATATAAGTGGTCCTCAGTGTGTGGATGTAAACATGTGCAAGTGTAATACAAAATTAGGATATGAAAGTGTCTCTTGACAACATTGTCTCCAGAGTTAGTGGGATACATCTGTCTAGCTTCAACAACTTGTCAGATTTTATTGCCAAAACTTCATTCAATATGTATGGCCTCTTTTAAAGGTACTCTTGCTGTATGCAAAAGAGCTGGGATGCATAATATGTAGGAAAACTCCATTAAATCTGTCCTACAATCTGTCAAAACAATCAAACACTTGACATTAATGCAGTAAAGTGTATTTTGCTTCAAGGCTTGTTATTTCATCAATAACAAATTTTTAGTCTTCTGAAATCTGTTTCAAAATTAGCATTTTTTAATTAGAACTGGAAGTTTCTGCTTTGAAATGTGCATATAAACAAGCACCATGTTTCTTAGTGTGCTGAAGTACCTTGTTCTTCATTGCTTCCTTGGAAATGGTGTTTGCTTCTTTTGTATGATTTGACCCTAGTGAATAAATTTTAAAGGTTGTGCTGTTTCAACCTTCATATTTTGAGAAAAAACATCAAAATTCTCCATAAACCTTTTGAGGTTGCTAAACTTAAATATAAAAATGGTTCAGTTGGAAGGTAATGCAAGTTTTTCTGAGCAGTGAAGGTAGGGAAAATAAGTTGTCTGAATGTTTCAAAATCTTCCTTATATAGAGTGTATAGGAGTCTTAGGGCACCTAAACCTTTTTTCTGCATATCCTTCTACAACTGCACTTTTATCCCTAAGTGTGGTGATAGGACAGAGGAGGAGCTAAGGTGAAACTTGCAGAACTGATGGGTTGATGTGCAGACACCTGTGCAGCAGACAACTAGAATGTTCTGCTGTGTCTCCTGAAGCCTGACCTGGTTGTCTTAGGCTGTAGGTCAATACTCAGCTGCTTGTCCAAGCTGTGTGATTGTGCAAGTGGAGCACTGGGAAGTGAAGAATCCAGCTTGTATTTGCAAGGGCTTCCTCAGCTGCTGGAGCTGGACTGGCTGGAAGATGCTTGACTTGTGAAAAAAATGGAAAAATAATTTATTTTCAAGTTGCAGATGTCATCCTCATCCCCCTGGAATACTTTCAGGTGGTTGAGGGAAGGTGGGAGTGGGATGGCAGTGGTGGGATTTTTTTGATTTGTTCTGTGTTTTTCTTCTTCGCTGCAAAGGTCAGAGTTTTGTATTGTGACCTTTTAGTACTACATAACATGAAAACTGAGAATAGGAAAGTATGATTCTTATCCAAAACCTCTTAATTTGAAATACCTTTTGAGCCAACAGATGGATGTTAGGAAGGTAAAAAAGCCAGCTGGCTGTCATGGCAGGCAAGAATTTGACAGAATAGGTAACCTTTGTTTGCTATATCTTACTATCTTCTCTGCCCTGTGGCAAAATTAAGTATGTTGTGTCGTATCTGACAGATCTTTGGCTTAAATTCCCTTAACATTTCCCAAGGTTGGGGGCTCTAATGATTCTTCTGGTATTCTGCGTGGTGTTATTCTTACCCTGGAGTCTTGTTTTTGCCCTGCCGTTTTACCCACGTGTGTCAGGCAGAGATTTTGGTATATTATTACTTTAAACCTTCCTTACTGTTGACGGATTGTCCTCTGTATTGAGCAGCTCCTCCTGGGTAGATGGGTAAGTGTGTAAATGCAGGAGGCTTGAGCCAGCGTTGGTGGGGAGGGGTTGGTGACTAATTCCAGCTGGGTGAAGTGCAAGGCTGTGAAGATGGCATTTAACAGATTGTGGCTTTCTTCAACCCTGATAAATAGAGGGGAGGAGTTTCCCGTGATCAGCAGAAGTAACATGGAAGGTGCCTGTGCAGTTAATTCAGAGAAGTTCTAGAGCTGAAATGGAGAAGAGACGACAGTAACAACAAAAAGTGATCAGAACCTGGTGGTGGAGAGAGAGTTGTGTAGAGGAAGGAACAGTTCAGGTACACACTGGGTTTTATGTTGATGTGGTTATGTATAGATCCACTGGGCTAGCACAGGAGAAATGATCAAGGGTCAACAGTATGACTATTAATCAAAAGTCTCAGTGTCTACCAGTTCAGGACAGAGATCTGGTGGAGCTGACCGTGTCTTGCTCTGCTGGAGGAAGGAAGAGTCAACACAACTCTTGGTCAGTATCCCCAAAGACCATCTTCTCTGTTCTGTGCTGAGATTTTGGTGTTGTCAGGGTTGGTACTGCAGTGCCTGATCCTTCCTGCAGCCTTGGAGACTTCCCCCAATGCAGGAATAGCAGGTGAATGGTGCTGTGTGCTGATCTTGGGTGCTGGTACCACCTGTCCATGAGGGTCAGGGTTTATTGGCCACATGCACTGATGGCATTGGGTTCGTCAGACCTTGGGCCATCAGCGGTGACACAAAGAGCCTGGAACATTGAGTGACCACCTCGCAATTACACACTGCTGCAGAGTGGAGCTGTCTGTTGTTGCCAAGATCTTCTAGTGATTATTATGCAGTTTGATTTATGTATTTTTTAATAATATGTTGTAGAAGTAGCCTGCCCTTGTTGGCACAAATCACTTGTATCTTCCAGCTTTTGCTACAGTTGGTGGAGAGCTCTGTGGACTTCCCTTCAGAGTAAGGCTGAAACTTCTTAGCAGTAGTTCAGAATGTGCATCACACGATTTGATTGGATGATGTTACCAAGAGAGGAGATATTACCATTACTGTCCTGTCAGGATTTTGTCAGGTAGTTGCCTTCTGCCATCCTACAACAAGGAAAAGAGAAATACCTCTCTTACTGTTGTTCTTGGAATTCGAAGAAGATTCTGAGGCCCTCTGGTCATATGCATTTCAGTAGTACTGCCAAGATGGTCTATTCCTCAGCTGTTTCAGCTGCTTTTGGTATTACTTGGTGTTACAATATGCTCAGGGTTGTGTTCCTAGACTTGTGTTTTTAAATGATGTTAGAAAAGGTTTAGAGACATTTCCACAGACTCGGCCCTCTGCTTGGCGGTGGCTGTAAGCAGTGATTGATGTATGGCACCCACGTGTTGGCAACTGTGAATCCTATGGCTTCAGTCCTCAAGGTCCTTTTTAAGGAAGACCTGCATGTCAGTGGAACTGAGGTCTTTCATCTTGGTAAGGCTTCTCTTTCTCTCTTACTGGTCTGAAAATGCAAGAGAGATTTGTGGAAGGAGGAGTTTATCCTGTTTCCTAATGGAACTAGAAAGTTTAATAGACAATGTCCATTCAGAGGGTGGAGAGCTGGTGCTGTGACTGCAGCTGGAACAATCCACTTGAAGAAGGAAAGGCAATTTAGGTTGTACATCCCAGAAATCTTTAGCTGCAAGAAAGAAGTGACAGGAATTTGAGAATTTGATCCCTTGTGGGGAAACGAAAACCTTGAAGATAGAAAAGGGAAATGCAAAGAATGCATTAAAGCAGAGAGATGTGTTATTTCTGATGACATAGCATTTAAAACTGATTAAATGATCAAACGGTAGCAGTTCCTAAAAGGATCTTTCAAAGACATTTCATTTCACGTTGTACATACCCAGTGATCCAAGGAAAGGTCAAGTTTATTCAAACACCTAATTGGCTGCTTGAAGTTTGTGTATAGGGAGAAAGGACTTGGATTCTACCCAGCAGAAGTTGAATTTTGCCCCTTTGGGTAGGAAGTCAGTACAAATTTCAGGCTCTTTACCTTCAGGTGTGTCATAAACTGGAATGTTAGGGTCTGATCTTTAAGCTTAATAAACTTCTCTTTACAAGTTGTTACGGTTTAACCCATTGAGCAGCTGAACACCACACAGAGCCATTCATTCACTCCTCAGAGTGGGATGGGGGACACAGGGAAAAAGATAAAATGGAATTGGGATAAAGACAGTTTAATAGGACAGAAAAGGAAAGGTAAATGATAGTAATGGTAAAAGAATATACAAGTGATGCACAACTCAGTTGCTCACCCACCCACCTACCAATGCCATTGAATTTCTGCTGCCGCCTGAAATATTTTAGGCCTTGTGCTGTGGGAAGGTGCTGCAGGGATGCACAGTTTCTGCAGGAAGTCTGAAGAGAATACAGAGGATGGTATTTATCTGAGAAAATACAGGTTGACTGTCTGGGATATGAATGTCTGAATTTCCTTTGCAGCTAGGGAACACCAGGATGGAGTTCTCCTGGCCTATTTAAAGTATCTTGGATGCAGCCAGGTATGAATGCATTCCATGGGCAGGTGAGGTATATGCCACAGAGGTTTGTTGTTGTTGTTGTTGTTGTTGTAACAGCTTTTCCCATCTTTGACAACTGACAGTAAACACATGGAATTAAAATTAACTTATTAAAATGGCAATAGCAGGAAAGCTGCAGCCCTCTGCTTTTCTCTGCAAGGGTAACAAGCAGAGGTAACTGGACTGTGTGCTAAAATAACTAAAAGATTTCTTTTGACAATCCTTTGCTGTGGTTACTGACTTTATTGGAGAGAAAATGGACTGCCTGGAAGTATAAGCTGTTGCAGGAATGCAATGGAATTTTTCTCTACATACTTGCTTGGACACGTAATATATTGCGACACAATTTAAGTGAGCATTGAGGGATGAGAACTACTGTAGGATGGAACAAGCCTGCTGCTAAATATCAGGAATAAAGCACATGCTCTCTCTTCTTGCTTTCTTTACAGGAAATATGATCTAGATAGCATTAGGACTCTTGGCTTGTGTTCAGAAGGCTCATTGCTGCCGACCTAGCAAGGGCCTGCAAGTACTCCTGTGAGTGACGGATTGCTTTGAAATCTGAAGAAAATAAAGGAAGCCATGTGGCTTTGTTTCTAAATGGCTGCTCTCAGATTTCCTCTGGCTTGAAGAGGAATACCTTTGATAAACCTCAAGAAGATTGTGCAATGCAGATAGAAGGGAAACAAGCATCTCCCAGCAGGCTCATGCTCTTAAGTGTTACAGACCATCATGAGAAACTCCTCTTTTACAGCAGAAATAGCTCTTGCTACAAAACCTTGCCTTAGACTTCAAACGTATTTCCTTATATGGTAATAATAATTTAAAAAAAGAACAGGAAAAGGCAGGGAACAGTACTAGCACAGAGTGTTAAAGAAGTTAAAGAAGAACTTCTGTTGTCCTGAAAAGCTGATCTGGTCTTTGGTTTGTCATAAAGAGTTCTGCAATGTTTGAGGCTCCTTATCACATTACCAAAAGATGTCATTGAGGTCCTCCGACTTTCACTCTTGCAGAATTACAACCTTTACTCTGTCCTCCAGAAAGCTCAGAGAGCATGTTGAGAGAGGAGTGCCACCACTGTGTTGCAAATCAAGCACAAATATCATGAGCAAGTGCAGGAATTGAGCTCTTTGCAGGAATTGAGGAAGAGTTTTGTCTCTAGGCATCAGAAAATAATTCTTTAATCCTGTTACCATAATGCTGACATCACGAGGAAATGACTGCAAAAATGTATAAAACTGCAGCTCAAAGTAGATGTTGATAGAATTCCTCATGATTAAAAGTCTAATAGTAGAATTAAGTTTCATCTGAGTAAAACACAAACTGCTCATTGTATTGCTGTCTCCAGAGATTTAGAAACAGAATTCTTTATTGACCCAGATGTATCATTTTTATAGTCATTAGACTAATTCACCAAATACAAAGCAGTGATCAGCAAAACAGCAACTACACAGGCATAATTAGTACCTGGGGGGGTATCTTAATTAACCGTAGAAAGTTGCTAACGATGCGGCCTGAGATGAATGATGAGCTAGTGATGGGTTCTGAGATAGTCTGCGATCTTGTGAGAAGATCTTTGTCGAAGAGGGATGCTGTAATCCTCTTTGCTACCCAGTCAACCTCCATGGGCTCCAGGAAGTCGTTCAGTCCCGCTTTGTGCTCTGAGGATGAATAGATTATCTGCACTATGGAAATGTGCGTCTCCATTTTGTGCGTCTTGGTATTGTGAATTTAGAAGATAAAGATCCCAACGTTCAAGTTAAATCAAGTGTATCTTTTGGTATGAAAACCTCATCTCTGTGCAGTGTGGTAAATTGAGTGTGCAGCCAGACTCACCTAATTTGACGTGACTGACAACATTTCATTATGAAATTTGTTGAGTGCTTTTTGTGACAAAGCCTGAAGTAGTTTGTTCTCCAGGCAAGACTGGGTAGACCTAAGGAGAGTCTAAGGAGACTAACTAGGTAAGTCTAGTTAGTAAGTTAGTCTAGAGTCTAGCTTAGGTAAGGTGTTTAAGGCTTGTGGTAGGAGTAAATGAGATGCTGCCAGCGGTTAAATGTTTAATGATTATGCAAACTACATAATCGTGCATTTTAATAGCAAAAGATGGGTTAAAGAAACTCTGCATCAACACTGCCAACAGAACTGCAGCTCTTGAGTAGTTGTTGTTCTTGAGCAGGACAAACTGTTTACTGATGGCTTGTGTGGGCAGTTGCAAGGATTGAGAAACCCTTCCTGTTGAGATAAGCTGCCCTGTGCTGCCCGTGGCCGTGCCACGTCCGAGGGCAGCTGTGCGGCCCCGCTTGCACAATGCCCTGCTTGTGGAGCTGTTGTTTGACTTGCTCGCTGCCTGGTTGCATCATTTTTGTCTCCTGGGTTTGGGGAGAAGTTGATTGCGACGAGAGTTTAATCTGGGCTTTCCCCCTGCCTGTTGCAAGGAGAGCAGGGTGTGAGATGGGGACAGCAGGCAGGTGGTGGTGCACAGAAGAGGGGCATGACCTCTTTGGGGAGCCCAGCTGTCCCCGAGCCCACCCAGGCTCGATTACTGATCTGCTTGGTGAACTGCCTAATGTTGTAAAGCTTGAATTTTAAGGCTAGATTATAAATACCACATTTCTTGTCCAAGTAGTAAAAGGATGAGTAAAACACAATTTGGCAATTGTTTTGCCTTGACAATTGCAATGGCATTTGAAACTGATGTGCTATGATTGCAGTAGTCAGAGTGTTTATGGGATGTTCTGCTTTATGGTGCAAGTGGTCTAGTGTATGAACAGAAACACGACAGCTTTAGTTTTTGAAGTGGCTTTCTGTCTGAAAATCTGCTCCTTTTCTGTTTTGACAGTGGAAAACTCTTTTCTTTACCACTCTCACATAATACCATAAATAATGAATTGTGTATGCAAATACACTTTGGGTATTTCTGGATAACTTGAGCTGAGTTTTCGGCCACCTGGGACTTGTATTCTAAACACTCATGAAATCCATTTCTTGCAGCTCTTCCCTTCTGCCTCCTTCCTTCAGGGAGAGGGAGAGTCAGTAAACTTGGAGGATTTTGCTTACAACTCTGCCATGGAGTATCTGGTGCTTTGAATTACCATAGCAAGGCTCTGCACCCAGTTTTCAGCCTTGCTTCAGCTCCTATCACTTCTTCTTTTAGTCTCCGTGGATGTTTATTTTCCTACAACTTGAATACAGTGGATATGTTGAATTTACCAGCGTGGAGGATGCCGCAAGGAGAAGCTTAGCAAACTGCAAAAACGTGTGGCTGCATTCCAAAGGAGGGCACATTAGAGCTGAGCCTCTTTGAGGTGTACACCCTTGAGTAATCAGCTAATCAAGCCTTTGCTGCTGGTGTCAGACTCTGTAGTGCTGTTGGGGCTGAAATGTGCCCGTGGTGCCTGCACACGCAGGCAGCCGTGTCCTCCCCGCCGTGCTCTGAGATGGAGTTGGCACATCGGCAGGTGCGGTTGCGTGCGGTCCCTTGGCCTCACGGACACTGTGTTTGTGTTGCAATCCTTGCTGAAAGCCTTGCCTGAACTTTCTGGGACAAGAGCAGATAGGAGCTAAACTGTCAGCTCGATTTTCCGCTCTGTCCACGAGCATAGGTCAAAGGCCTGGAATAAAAGGCCTGTGGGACAAAGTTCAAGCCGAGCTGTTGGTCACAGGGTCCTGCCTGCTGCTTGCTCATGGGCTGAGACACATGGGCGGCAGGGTGTTAATGACTCGGGGTTTAGGTTTCTCATGTCCATGGAAGCCTTGCTTTAGTGGGATGCAGTTGCCTGCACTTACGCCGAGGGGGTGGGTGCTGAATCCCAGACTGGAGAGTTTCCTTGTGCCTTATGGAAGAAAGCAGCCTTCCTGTCGTGATCACGAACACATCATTACTGGAAGGCTTGTTATAAAGCTTGGAGGAATTTAGGAGGAGAGTGTTGGAACACTGGTTTTGTCTGTTTCCTCCTCTTTCGCTGTTAGGAGGAAAGCAGTAATTAATACAGCTGGGTGTGAAATGCAGCATTTTCTGTTGGCTCCGACTTGTTTCTGCTATTCAGTCTCCAGGCTTAGCACAGACAGACGGCAGCAGTCAAGTCTGTCAGTTAGTTCAGAATCCTTCTTAGGAGGAAAAAAAGTTCAATGATGATGTTTACTGAACTTAGCTCTCGTATCTTGAAGATCCAACAGTCTAACATGGGGGTAGTTAACCTTTTTTTTTAAACGAAGTGCTAAATGTGCTGGTATTGGCAAAGAATCTGGGAGCATGAACTCTGGGTAGCAACTTCATAAGTGGGATAGCTAAAGGAGAAATAGCTTGAAAGTTTGCTCACTTTCTAAATGGTGTCCAAAATACACAGTTTCAGAAAGTTCCTGGGAGGCACAGTTTCAGTCCTTCATCTGACTTCGTTAGAATGATTTGGGGGTGCAGTGTGCGTGCCTTGCTGGAGCAGCAGTTTAAAGTGAAATGTCCCCTGTCAACTCGTGCACTGTGAGCAGGACACCTTCAGTTGTGGTGTTAGATAAGACCAGAAAATGGTATCTTAAGAACTTGATTTTAGAAAAAGCAACTTGATAAAATCTTGGTGATAGTTGGTCTTTGTGGGGTTTGTCTGGAAATTTTTTTTAGCATTGTTTCTTGAATAAACTGTCATGATTGATAGGAGACAGCAAAGGGATAAGCATGGCAGAGAATGAAATGGAAGACTGTTGTTTTTTTTCAATATCTCCTGAAGGAATGCTTAGGAAAGAACATTTTCTGAGTACTGGAAGAGGGCAGTTTTTACCCAAAGTAATTTGTTCTTGAAAGCAATGACACTGTATATTTCCACCACAATGTTGGTTACTTAAGAGGTCATTGATAGGTTTCTACTGAGTCGGGTGGTTTTGAGTCAAAATTTTAACTTGAGGTTGTATTTTGTTTGTGCTTCTTGACGATGAAGAGAGTATAAAGGAGCATGAAGAATGTGCTCGTGTCCAAAAGCAGCTAATGTACTTGGCAATCTTTGTAGGAGGGTATTTGTCCAGTAAACATAATGTAATAGGATCTAGGAGATTCCCAAATGTAGATGATGTGCTGTAATGGAAATAGTGTTAAGGCTTCAGTAATGCTTTGAGAAGTCTTCAGTTGCAGAGCTTTAAAGGTGCTTTTTTATGGTCAATGTATGTGATTCATCATCTTGTGAAATCTTTCAAGACTAAACGAGTTCTCATTTTTTCAGTCTGCAACTAAGTTCAGTGCTTTGCATTACTCTTTAGGTGAAATGGGGAATGTTGTCTGCTAAAGTAGCAGTTAAATAGCTTTAAAAAAAAATCCAATTATGCCACCTCAGTCACTGCTTAAAATACAGCATCCACTGGTCTGTTGTGGTGTGGCCGTAGGAGGATTAATAGGAGAGTTTATTGGTCTCAAGAATTTTGAGATCATCCTTTTGTCATTGGAAATCTGTCCAGTCTCCTAGTAAAACCAAATTTGGCTANTCCAGTAAACATAATGTAATAGGATCTAGGAGATTCCCAAATGTAGATGATGTGCTGTAATGGAAATAGTGTTAAGGCTTCAGTAATGCTTTGAGAAGTCTTCAGTTGCAGAGCTTTAAAGGTGCTTTTTATGGTCAATGTATGTGATTCATCATCTTGTGAAATCTTTCAAGACTAAACGAGTTCTCATTTTTTCAGTCTGCAACTAAGTTCAGTGCTTTGCATTACTCTTTAGGTGAAATGGGGAATGTTGTCTGCTAAAGTAGCAGTTAAATTGCTTTAAAAAAAAATCCAATTATGCCACCTCAGTCACTGCTTAAAATACAGCATCCACTGGTCTGTTGTGGTGTGGCCGTAGGAGGATTAATAGGAGAGTTTATTGGTCTCAAGAATTTTGAGATCATCCTTTTGTCATTGGAAATCTGTCCAGTCTCCTAGTAAAACCAAATTTGGCTAATTCTGTCCAAGTTTTCTCTGTGGTTACTGAAAATTATTTTGAATTTTACTTGCTTCTTGACAGAAAAACGTTCCAAGTATTTCAGTTTGTTAAATTTAGTTCTATGAGGATTGTGCACTGCTGCTTTTAGATTTGTTTTAAACTGGAGGAGTCATTTAAATTATGCCCTGTTAAGACAAAAGCAGAACACATGACGAATAGCTTTTGCACTGCTTTTTATATGTTCAGGAGACCCAGTTACTAGAAATAGGCGCTTAAATAAAAAATAGGTCAGTTGTCATGTATAGATAGTTTAAACGAACCACACAGAGCTCATATTGAATAGATAGAAAATTAGAGTACCTACTAGTAAGCAGTGAAGTGATAACAACCTGAAGACTTCGTTTCATTCCAGATTTTTCTTTGCTTTACAGGAAAATCTTCACTGACGATCCAGTTTGTGGAAGGACAGTTTGTTGATTCATATGATCCAACCATAGAGAACAGTAAGTAAAAAACTGCCGAGCTCCTCTTCTGTACCAAACTAACTGGTATCCGAAGCCATTGGGGTTATACACAGAACTTATGTTATATAATTTACATATTAACATTGAAGTCTATTAATTACCATAGAAGTTTTATTATTCTTTTAAACCAATGCTACATTGTTGCAGCATGAAAATCACTGTGTGCATATTTCTTCAAACAGCTGAACTTTTAACACTAAAGGAAGGGACACCTAATGAATCTGTCTAAAATGCACCTCCTTGTATCTTATGTGTGTTGTTGAGCATCTGCTTCCCCTAATGTACTTGGGGCACTTTAAATTCCTTACATCAGACTATATGAAAATGTGCCACCAAATACAAGTATTCCAGAGTCTCACATAGGATCAATATATCCAGATGAACAGAAAGCCAGCAATACCCATCAGGATTAAACCACTACCTTAGAAGGTAGACTATGTGGCTATGATAACATGATAATCCTTTAATTACTCCTTTCCAGCAGCTGGATAACAAGGCTGATACACAATCCGCTTGTTGCAAATACTGGGTATTTGACTTCTCAAGTGGGTTTTTTTTTTCTC
>VYZR01045150.1:0-33677 GCA_013400675.1 Oxylabes madagascariensis
TCTGGTCTAGTGAAATGTGTCCCGGCCCATGGCAACGTGGTTGGAACTACATGACCTTTGAGATCCCTTCTAACTCAAACCATTCTATGATTCTAGGATTCTGTGATTCTATGAGATTTAGACTAGATATGAGGGAGAAATATTTCATGGTAATGGTGGTGAAACGCTGGCACAAGTTTCCCAGGGAGGTGGTGGATGCCCCATTCCTGGAAATGTTCGAGGTCAGGTTGGACAGGTCTCTGAGCTAACCGATAGAATTGAAGGTGTCCCTGCTTATTGCAGGCGTCTTGGGCTACAGGATCTTTAAAGATCTGTTACAAGCCAAATCTTTCTATGATGCTATGAAAAGCAGGAATAGGGTGGGAAAGCTGTAAATGTAATGTACAAATATGCATAGACATTGGACCCTGAGCATTGCTGGAATTGATAGTACAGAGCAATTTCCTTTTTCATGCATGAATGTTTTACAAAACACTCATTTTATGGCTCCTACTTCACAGAGCTGCTTGCTCCCTCAAGGTAACATCTCAAGAAAGGTACTGTCACAGCTTGTGAATGAAGGAGGGAACCTTGCTTTAAGAAGGATGAAGCCAAAATTCTAGAAAGTGGTTGAGAATTTTTATTGCTTTAAAGAGAGAGTTTTACTTGTGAAAGAAAAACACAGCAAATCTGTGAATAGATATATATCTAGAAATACCTTATTTTCTGAACACAGCCTCTTACAGGAACCTGCAAGACCACTCCAAGTGGAAGACAGCACCTGTATTTTCTTGTTTTGCTTGTTTTGCTTGTTTCTGTGTCATCACTTCTAGCTTTCAGGCAACTTCTACCCTCTCTTGCTTTAACTACTGCAGCTGCTGAGTCCTTGCACTACTCAGCTGCACACAAGCCAGCTTGTGGGAACACCACTATCATATGCCTCTTTCAGGGTGCATCTGACAACTTCACGCATGCCTTTCTCTGTGTGTGTGTTTGTCCATCTGCTGCATTTCACATAGCAATGTTGAGAGAAACTAAACAATGTTTCAAGAGCGGTAAAAGCTGTTTCAGATTAGTAGTGCCGTGCCTCTACGTTCACAGGGCAATTATTGCCTTGTTGGTATGTAGACAAATGTGGCAGGGGGTAGTTTCTGGGATTCTACTCCTTTAAATGACAAATTAAATTTTTTCCCCAAATTAAATGACAGAGATCAAACTTACCTCCTTCTGCATGCTTCTCCATAACTGCTGTCTGTTGTGTGAAATAACACTTAGAAAAACATGAGTATTTCCGTCAGGTAACTGATGAGGCTGGCAGCATAACTATGGCATGGAAACTGCAGCTGGTCTAGCTCTGATTCTGCAAGAGGAGGTTTAAAGGGGAAGATTTAGCCTATCCTTTCTTCTGCTGTGCAATGTATTCACAGGAAAATGAGCTTTTACCCACGTTCAGCTTCCCTAGTCCAGGCTGATATCACAGCACTGATTTTATGGTTAGAGGTAAATCTTGGAGATTGGTCACAAAAATAGACAGAAAACTGACAGTGGCAGGTTTTTCTCCAGAGCCCTCTGATTAGAGCTTCAATATGGCCAAGATGAGGGGACAGTTGCCTGAGTCCCTGCTGCTCTAGGCAGTCAGGAGCTTTAACTGAAGTGTGCTTTTACCCTTGTAGTGGTTTGACCATGGTTGGATGCCAGGCACCTGCCAAAGACGCTCTCTCACTCCTCTCCAACAGTGCATAGGGGAGACAAAATATAACAAAAGGTTCGTGAGTCGAGATCAGGACTGGGAAGATCATTCACCAAATACTGTCACGGGCAAAACTGACTCAGTTTGACAATATTAATTGAATTTATTACTAGCAAAATCAGAGCAGGATAATGAGAAACAAAATATTAAAAAACAACTTCTCTTCGTCTCTCCCTGCCCCTTCCCAGCTCTACCTCCTTTCCCAGAGGAGCAGGGAGACAGGAAATGGGGGTCAGTTCATCTCATGTTGTTTCTGCTGCTGTTCAGGGACAGGTGTTGTTCCCCTGCTCCACCATGGCATCCCTCTCACTGGAGACAGTTCTCCATGAAGTGCTGCAGCTTGGGTCATTCTTACATGGGGTGTGGTCCTTCAGGCACAGTCTGCTCCAGCGTGGGTTCCCCACAGGGTCACGAGTCCTACCAGGAAATCTCCTCCAGCTCCTTTCTCCATGGGTCTGCAGGTCCCTCTCAGGTCCTGTTCCAGCATGGGCCTCCCAGAGGGTCACAGCCTTCTCCAGGCCCCCACCTGCTCCAGTGTGGAGCTCCTCCATGAGCTGTGGGTGGATCTCTGCATCCCTCATGCATCCCCACGTGCTGTGGGTGGATCTCTGCATCCCCCATGGATCCCCATGGGCTGCAGGAGCACAGCTGCCTCACCATGGTCTCACCACAGGCTGCAGGGGAATCTCAGCTCCAGTGCCTGGAGAGCCTCCTGCCCCTCCTCCACTGATCTTGGGGTCTGCAGAGCTGTTCATCTCTCATATTCTCATTCCACTCTTCTCTGGCCACAATTACATTTGCACAGTAACTCCTTTCTTTTTCCTCCTTTCTTTCCTTTCCTGTGTTATCACAGAGGCACTACTACAATTCTTGGCTGTCTCAGCCCTGACCAGTGGCAGGTCCATCCTGAGGCCATTGGCATTGGCTCTGTTGGACAGGGGACCACTCTTGTAGTCCCCCCACCACCGAAGCCTGTCCACACAAACCCAATACAACCCCGTCCTGCTGATTCTCTTTTCCTTTGTAGGAAGCAGCTGAGCATCCATCAGAGCTGAGGTCCCTCCCTCAGTTAATGTTTTCCTCTGTGCTCTGTGTAAATATGAATATTTACATGACTAGGCAAACTGAAGGACTGGGAGGGAAAACAAGGAGCACTGCCCTCAGCACAGCTTGCAGTGTGACTGGCCAGGAATCGGGTGAGATGTCCCTGTGCACAAAGGCAGTTTCTACAGGTCAGATCTAGAAAGGACATGATTTCTTGTAAAGGCAAGGCATGCAGGGGAGACAATAAATTTTATTAGTTAAGGCAAAAAATCAGTCAAGTTCTTGTATGCATGTCTACACGAACAATATGCATGTGAGGGAAATATCAGCGATAAAGAGTCAGAAAGCCAAAGGAAAACACGTATCACCTTCCAGAAACCCCAACATTTCCTGATATGGCCATCCGCAAGGCTTTGTGGAAGAAGGCAGCTTACTTCACTGCAAGTGGCTGGGCAAAGCCCTGGAAATATCTCACTCCCAGTTGATGTGCAGGGACGGAAGAGCTTCGCAATTCCTGCAGTTCTGCAGGAAGCTTTCAACTGCTGCTCTTAGAGACTCATGTCCTTTAAGCTAAGATTCAGCAGTTGCATCCAGACTTGTGGATGTCCATGTTCACGTAACTATCTAGACAGGGATAATTTCTCTGGTGAGTCTGCTCCTGTGGTGTCTGAGAAGCAACATTTCAGGGGCTCCTTCCAACTATTTGAGACTTTACTGTCCTGAAGACAACTGTTTTCCAGACCTCAAAAAGAATTTGTGAAGAAAAGGCTAAATCTTCCTTAAACTGGATGAAGTGAGCAGGGTTGTCTTGTCCAGATGAAAAGCCTGAAAGAAAAGCAAGAGTTTCAAGGTGCTGGTGTACTGCCAAGAATAGAGTTATGTCAAGGTGTGCATGGATCTCCAGTGTCTAATCTAAAAGGGGAGCAGTTTTCTGGGCATGCTGCTCTCTGGAGTGCAGCTAACAAAAGCAAGAAGTCATTTGATGAGGTGGTGACAGGTAGGGGTGGAGGTCCCTGGGGACATTGTTTCAAGGAGCTAAGGGCTGCCAGAGGATAAGACTCCCAAATGAAATGGAAGATGGGGAGTTCTTAATTTCTGTGCTTTACAGAAAGCCATCACCATTTTCCCAGATATGTACATGCTCATTTGGGAGATTTCATTATTCAGTGTGTGAAGTTCTGGCACAGATGGGTTATGCGGGAGGACAGAAACCCCCTATCCATGATGTGGGCACTAGCACTTCCCTGGAGGTAACTGTTGCTTCTGGCTTAAGAGGATCTACCTCGAGGGTCTCACACAGGCAGAATGTGGCAGGAAGGGAATGTGTGAGATCCTTGTTGAGGAGGCCACCCTCTGCAGAGATGGACGGGCCAGGGCAGCTGTTTCAGTGCTTGTGCTGAGGCAATGGCACTGCAACTGTATGAAGGTGAGCAGCTGCAGTGGGGCTGCTGGGACAAGGTGTAAACTCTGCCCCGGTCCTCCACGGGCTGATTTTGGTGGATTTTCAACATGTCCTTGAAAGCAGATGCATGCCCACACACATTGTGGAACCCCAGCCCCAGAGCCTGGCCTCCTGTTTTACAAAGGCTGCTTGGGGACAGAGCAGCTGGAACTCCCTGCATGGAGATGTGCTGTGATGTCTTCTGGAGAACTGAGCAACAAGCCAAAAACCAGCCTTTACACTCAGTTGTCTGCTATGTGCTGCCATTAATCCACTTCAGTTTATTTGGCAGCAGTGATGAGGATGAATTAATTTGGGATTTCAGGCTGTTAAATGTTTTTCCTCAGGCAGCTTTCTGTTGAGTTCTGGGCTTTGGGGATTAGCTGCTATTTAAAGCAGCAGTGTGTGAACTTTCCTGATGGCTTGTGCTCTGTCCAACTGAGACAGAGGAAGAAGTGATGCGTGTGGGTGATAGTCAGTGCCCTGCTTGGCTCTTCCATCCCCAGTAGGATTCATCTCATTGAGTTTCTAGGATGTAGGCTTTCAGATCTTCCTGTGTGCTGGGGTTTGTTGTGTGGCAGCTAATGTCATGCTAGAGACCTGTACAGTCTCGATCTCTCCAGGAGGGGAAGATGCTTGACAGCCACTTCTTTGGGGCTAAAGCAGCTGTTTTTTGCTGTTTGCTTCTTGATGCAGGCAATTCTGTTTGCTGCTTCTACTTGCAGAGCCGCCCCAGGGGACCAGTCTTCAGTCTTGGAAGTAAAGCAGCTAAATGGAAAGATTGAGCTATGAAAAAGTGGCAAGGGAGTTTGGGGAGCGGTGCAGGGACATGAGGAGCTGCTGTGAGAGAGAAGCTGTCTCCAAGCTGTTCAGAGTAGAAGCAGGAACCTGTGTCCAGGGACCTAAATGCACTGAGAAGGGGCTGCCCTCTCCCCAGCCCAGCACCAAAGTGGGCAAGAGGGTCCACAGCAGCAGCACATGTTGAAGAGGATGTGCCACGTTTCCCTGCCTGCCTGCCTGTATTTAAGCACGCCAATTATACCTTTCATACCTGGATGTCCGTACCTCCTTCTGACAGAATCCTTGACTTGGGTGCACACAGTAAGGGTCACAGGAGTCCGTGAGAAGAGCCTGGAGTCTGGAAATTACTTGCTGAAAGTCAGGTGCTTAAAAGCTCACATAGAGTCTGAGATTTGCAGCCTGACTTTCAGATGGGAAGAGAATATCCCAAAGGCTTTAATCGCAACCATTTGGAAACAAAACAACAGAACTACCCAACAGGCTTGTATGACTGACATCAAATTTTCAGCTTCTTTTTATGTCCAGCTCCAGTTTTCCTCCTTTTTATATCACAAAGTAGCTTTTGCTTTGCTTTGCAGTGAGAATTTAAAGGGGGAACCAGGATGAAAAATAGAATAGGTGCAGTGGGTCTTCTGGTCTTGATCTTGCAAATGCACTTGTTGGGATGCTGTAACAAAAGGTCTATGAGATCCACAGAGAAGACTGTGTTTGACCACAACTGGCCCAAACTTGCACTAGCTAGAACCTGACCATCAGTCCAGTGTTCAGAAACTATAGCTCCGTTTCCTCCAGCAGCTGTAGGAGCAAGCCTCATACTAATCCCTGGACAGACTTATCCTTTGACCTTACCTGTAATCTGTGGTTTAGAAACACGAATCTGTTTTTTGGAACATTTAGATAAAAGTCAGTGCTCATCCCACATCTTCCTATTTTCAAACTAGGAATTTTTAACTGGACAGAAGTATAGGCCTGTGACAAAAAAGATAGCAGCTAAAACTGTCCTGGTGACTGATTTTGTATTTGCAAGTTACTATAGAAAACTTTTCAATCCAGAAATATTTTAGCTGGCACTTGTTTAAATTGGATTCTCTGAAAATAGCATGAGTTATTTTAGAAATCTTTTCTGCCTTGAGCTCCTTAGTACCTATTAGGAAATTTTAAGTGTGCATTCACTATGCTAAAAGAATAATGGAGAACTTAGAGCAACCAGTTCTGTGTGGGATGCTTAAAGCATTAACATATTTTGAAAAAATTATTTCCAAAATAAGATATCTAGAGTTGGAAGTGATTGTAATGTGAAATTCCTGCTGTTGAAAGACATAGAGTGGGAAATGTAGAGAGCTGGAGTCATGTATGTGTTCTGGATTAGGATTGAGTGTTTATATGTGAACTCCTCCAGCCTGCTGTTATACCATTATTGATATCCATTCATACATAACAGGTTTAAAAGTTATTCACTCTAAGAATCAGTTTCTGTGATCTGAGAACTTCACATAGAGATACTAAACTAAGTTCTGACAACTCAAACCAAATAATATTATTTGTTATTATATAGCTGTTTTTATTGTTTCTTGTTTTGTATGTTGGAGGAAATTTTCCTTTCAGTGGGAAAATTACCACTGCTTCCACAGCCAGGAGGACAACTCTTTACTTACGCCTTTATTTTGGATGGAGGAGTCTATGCTAGAGAAAGCCACATGATACTGGGTGGGGATGCAGAGGGGTGAACTTCTGTCATACAGCTTTGGCCACCCTGCTACCCTTGAGGAGCCCTGTGATTTTAGAAATGTGAATATTTGCTTCTCTCTCAAAAGCTCAGGTAGCTTCAGGATTCCCAGTTGATCTGGTGAAGGAGTCCTGGGAGGAAGGGAGAGGCATAGTTGTATCACAGGCTGGAACAAGTTTTCTATTTGGACTTCAGCAAGGCCTTTGACACTGTCTCCCACAGCACACTCCTGGAAAAGCTGGCAGCTCACAGCTTGGACAGGAGCACTCTTTGCTGCGTTAAGAACTGGCTGAATGGCTAGGCCCAGAGAGTGGAGGTGAATGGTGCTGCAGCCAGCTGGCAGCCAGGCATCAGGGGTGACCCCCAGGGATCTGTACTGGGACCAGCTCTGTTCAATATTTTTATTGACAACATGGATGAGGGAATTGAGTCTTTCATTAGTAAGTTTGCAGACAACACTAAGCTGGGAGCGTGTGTCGATCTGTTGGAGGGTAGGAGGGCTCTGCAGAGAGACCCAGAATGGTTGGATGGATGGGCAGAGTCCAATAAGATGAAGTTCAANCGTGGTGAAGTTACCATCCTTGGATGTGTTTAAAAAAAGACTGGACGTGGCACTTGGTGCCATGGTTTAGTTGAGGTGTTAGGGCTGGACTTGATGATCATGAGGATCTCTTCCAACCTAGTGATTCTGTATGTGGTTCTATGTGTGAACATCAGCAGTGTGCAGGAGTATTCTTGTAAGCTTCTGGGAGCTTATTCCTTATTCTGAAAATAAGGAAGTACTGCAAGGTAGGGACAACCTGTAGGGATAGTAAAACTAGTGCTTATTTTCTCTTGTAAGTCACAGGATCACCCCTGAAGCTCTCCTTGCCGCATCCAGAATGTACCTCCCTCTATTTATGCAATAATAGCCTCATTTATAGACTTTTTCCTGTAATGTGTGCTTTTAAAGTGCTAAACCTCCCCAAAACCCCAACATGCACAACAAAATGTTTGGCATAAGCCACAACATGAAAAAAAATGTATGCTGTCGCTGCTACTCAGTCAATGAATTCACTGCAAACACACGCACGCACACAGAGTTTCGTAGCTCTGCATGGCTCTTCATCCAAAACCCAAAATTAAACATGTCTGACCTGCATTTATTCTAAAAAATTATCTGTAGTCTATTGAGTTAATTTCTTTTCCCTATGCAATGAGCTGACAAATGTGCTCTTAGAAATGAATGATAATGTCTGCACTTGAAGTTTTCTCCTTACACAAAATTAACTCAGCCCTCAAGCTCCTTTGTGTTGTGTTCAGTGTCTTGCAACAGTGCCTCCATGTTTATCAAAGGAAATGTGAGCTTTTAGAGAGTGTCTTGAGTAATAGTCGAGCCGAACAGCTACTGGTGGGTAGTTAAATACTTTACTAGTTAAAAAAGTTCATACAGCAAACATTTGTTAACAAACAAGATTTCTGGAATGGCAGTAAAATGAATCCAAATCAAATTGAAACCCACTATGATCATGTCTCACCTGGCCCACATTCAGTGAATCTTGAGAAAGTGTTTAAATACATCCCTGTGCAACTTGTCACCAAAATGCCTTCTAAATGAAAAGACATTAAACAATTGTTTGGCTAAAAAATGTTTCCCAATGCTCTTCATGCCCCAATAACTCAGAGTGTTTTGGGCTCACACTAGTGCTAAGCAAAATCTTGGAATTTGTAGTAAATAAGTACCAGGGAGAAAACACATGATGAGGAAGAAAAGCCCTGGTTGTCTTAGTGGAGTGTTCCTCTTTTTTAACACTCCCTGATGACAGGCCATGGGACTTAGGTCAGATTTCCAAGCACAGCTTCACTTTTACAGCAGTAGGAGGCATCCTCTTGTTCCTTTGGACAGGATGCAACCATGGAGCAGAGCTGGGACAGACCATTTCATGCATTAAACTCTCTCTCAAACAGTTGGAAATGCCTTCAAGTTTTTTTCCAGCAGCTGGGCACAGAGAGGCAGTGTTAATGCACCTTCTTTTCCTTGCAAGGGGACACTCTGAACTTTACAGCAGTGATTGTGACATTGCTGCAGATGCATGCTGGATGAAGGAATGACACAGGTTTGGAGACTAGCAGACTGTCACCTTGGTCAAATCCTGGTTGCCCCGGGTGCTCAAGGAATACACATTGGCCATGATGCAGGAATATAAAATAAGGTGGGATCTGAGAGACACTCCTTCCTTCACATGATGATGTGAAATTGCTGAGCTGTGTCACTGCTCAGGGAATGGCTGCTCCCTGGCACAGCGCACATGGCGAGGGGATGGGAGCATGGATCCTCCCTGCAGTGCCGCCATTCTGTGGTGGTGAGGCCATGGCCACAGAACCACTTCCCTCCTTCCTTGCTCTTGGCTTTTGCCTCACAAGGTACAGAGCTTGGGGCTGAATTCCACTCTGCCCTGGAGAAACTGTCTCTTCCAGGAGGTTCTTCTGGCTAGTTTGGCATATTGCGGTCAACTATGACAAGGTTGTGTTGGTGGCATGCACCCAGGAGCCCTTCTCAGACTGACAGCTAGTGGGACAAAACTTGCTGACATGGCCTGGGATGTGTGCCAACTTATCCATTGATAAGTACATCTGCCTTTGTTTCTAAGAAGAGAAGGGATCCTCCTGTCCACTTTAAGGAGACAGATAATAGTGGGATGTGGTGCTGGATTGGATCAAGGCATCATAGGGTATAAAAGAAATTACAATACTAAGATTGTAATAAACACAGAATAGAAAAGAATTACCGAGGCATGTCACTACTCTATAAAAGAACCTGGAACCCATTTGAGCTGGGTGCATACAAACCATTTGGACAAAGGTCTTGTCAATGAAGAAGGCAGTCCATATTCAGCCGGACAGATCTTATGCTGGATATTCACTCAGAGGAGTATCCTAGACTGAGTCAGGGGTGCAAACAACAGCATTGGGATAGAAGTGGAGCAACAGTGTCATCTCTGTGCTTGCTACTGGGGTGACTGCAGCAGAAATGCTGTGTTCAGCCCTGAGTCTGCAGCTCAGAAACATGCTGCTAATTTGGAGGAGGCTCTGAGAAGAGGGAGGAAAACAAGTAGGCTACCAGGAAATTTGCTTTTGTAATGAAACTGTTGGGAGTTCAATTTATTTGACTTATCACCCAGGAGGCCACTGGCTGACTTGATCCAAATCTGTAAGTACCTACTGGAAACAGAGATGTGATGGCAGAGGGCTTTTCAGTAAAGCAGGCAGACAGATAACAAGAATCAGTTGCTGTAGCTTAAAACAAAACAAATTCAAAGCTGAAATGAAGGGTAGTTTTTCCCATCTGGGTTAATTGAGGGCTGCGGTGGAGTCTCAGCCCTTTTCCAGAGGTTGCCCTTGAACCTCATCACTCCTGCTACATGGAAGGAGGATTTAGCAGACCAGCCATCCCTACCTTGCTGTTCAGCTGGGGAAGGCTGGCAGGGCAGTCTGGGCTTGCTTTAACCCCCACTCAATCTTCTTCCCCAGAGTGACTTGCAGGTGTTGCATCCTTCAAAGTGGAGGAAACACATAGGAATGCAGCAGCAATGGCTCACTGCCCTGGCTCATCTCAGGGCTTGTTTTACTGCTCTCTGGGGGGCATGGGGCAGACTGGATCACTGGCAACCTCCATGGTGCTGGTGCTGCAGGAAGCACTGCCCTGGCGTGGGTTGCTTGGCCAGGGGTCTGAGGTGAAGGCACTGTCTCTCTGTTGATTACCCCCAGCCACTTGAATACTAGAATCCCTGCAGATTCAGGGATCTCACACCATGTCCCTTCCCTCCTATGCTCCTTTATCTCGGCATAATCCCCTGCTCCCCCAAATCTGGCTGATCCAAGTGCAAGGCAAGTCTGTCCTGCTGTGGCTTATGCTGCTGAGAGCACAATGGAGAGAGGAAAGAATTGAGGGAAAAAGGCCACAGCTGGATACCAGATCAACATTTCCTCTATGCTACTTCAGGAATGGAAAGACTATGCAGAAAGGTCTTCCTTAGCCTAGGCAAGGAAGGCCATGGACAGAAGAATTAGCAAGGCACATGGAATTATGAGTTTGAAGTCAAAGCATGTATGTTTGGGCTATCTGTGTGGTCACGATTCTAGATGGTCTGCAGAAGACAAACATCATCTTAGGCTAACTGAGACTTATCTCTCTCCTGCTTGGGACTAGCACATCCCCATTTCATGGCAAACAACTCTCCTGCATTCTAGATTCCATGCTCTGTTGTGTGCACCATGAAACTAGATAACTTCGAGGGGTGCAGTTCTGTAAGACAATCATGTCTGGAGACGATAACGGAAAAATGATCCTGTCAGCCATGCATTTTTCTTCTGAGAGGGAATTAGATTGAATTAAATATTTGCTATCAATCTGGGATCAGAGTCTGGATGTGAAACAGATAGAGCCTGGACCTGGGCTGTTGATATGGCTTTGTCTATGGCTATATTGAAGCATTACTTTACTGCTATTTCTGCTGTTGAATATATTAATGTTTTATAAGATCTTGCACAAAAGCTCAGAGAGGGTTTCCTTGCTAGCTGAATGGCCAAATTCTCACTGGTAGCTCAATGGCCAAATTTTCACTGTTATGCAAAGGACTAATTCTAGTGTTCAGGCAGCTATGCAAAGTTCTGTCCTAGCTATGGAAGTAGCTATGAAAGTAGTAGATACTGTCTCTGAGACACTCTATGACCTTTTGAATAAAGGAAAGCACAGAGATCTTCTGTGAGCTGCTCTGCTCCACTAGGTAATGATGCACTGCATTTGTTAATAGCGAGCTGCTGCTCCCTAGCAAAGGATTTTCTGCTCTTCGTGAAATATGCATTGCAACATTGAAGTACTCTGAAGAGGAAATATTTTGTTTGCCAGGAAGAAGACTGTAAGAATCATTTGGATTCAACCTTTCTTCCCTTGGAGGAAGGTGAGAAGGCTGCTGTATGCATGATACAAGTTGCTTTTATACCTAAATTTTTATGCGGTTTTAATACATTCCACGAAGATGATAATGAGAAGTCACTATCTATTATCAAAAGCTATAATGTTCTTCTAACCAGAAGTCTAATGCTGGTTCTTCCTCTGTCATAAACTTTTCAGTCTAGAAACTGCAGTCCAAGGTGATGTGCCCTATGCATTTGCATCTCCAGTGGCCCCACAGCTGTGTATGCCAAATTCATGTTTTGGAGGAAAACGTTTTTCAGTTGTCCAGGTTTCCCCTGATTTTTGGTCTGTGGGGAGACTGGCTGTAGCTCCTGGGATTTTCTTCCTCTTTCTTTACTCCTAGTGTTTCGCATGGTGACAACCTTCTTTCTCCATTGTCCTGCTCATGTCTGTACTGCTCCACAAGGCAGGGAGGAGACAGCAAGTTCTGAGAGACAGTGAGCCTCGAGAGACACTTGTAACTTCCTTTTATTGACTCCAGAGGCCTCTCTTGAGTTTGCAATCTAAATGGCTTTGGACTGGATAAAGGTAAATCCTTCCCTGACAAACTCTCTGGAGACTGCATGAGTGCTCAGGGCTTGAATAATCCGAAAAACTTTTAGTGCCTTCTTATACTTTGAATAAGGCATGGAAAGTCAGGCCAGTAGCAACAACAAGGAAAACCAGAGAATTAGTACCTGAGAAGCACAGGGAGAATAGAAAGAGAGACAGGATAGCTCTTCTGAGGTCTTTGATATAAAATTCTGTAAAAAAAGCCAAAAATACTTGCTTTCTGTTGTAAAAAAAGCCAGTTTTATAATGAGTGAGTAGGAGATTTCAGTTCTGACAGGATCTGCTGGCTCTGGGCTCATAAAACTCTTATGCTTCCAGCTCTTCCACATATACCATCTTTGCTGAAAATGGTGTTTGGTTGAAATCTGCTATATTTGGATGTTTGCCTGTGATTCCAGATGTTCAATGTCCTGATCAGAGTTGTTAGGCAGAAATTTAGAGTTGGAGCACTGCAGAGGAACTGGTGTATTATATGCAAGTGCCATATTTGCTACACACTGAAATAGATGTGTTGAACCTTTTGTACACAATGCAGAGGAAGTCACTCAGGATCCCAGGGGTTCATTGCACAATCTTGTCTGTGATGGGACTTGCTCTGTGCAGTGAACTGCACACAGAATCACAGAATCACAGAATTGTGTGGGTTGGAAGGGACCTTAAACATTACCTAGTTCCAAATCCCCCACCATGGGCAGGCACACCTTCTACTAGACCATGTTTCTCAAAGCCCCATCCAACAGGGTTGTGAACACTTCCAGGGATGGGGCACCCACAGCTTCTCTGGGCAACCTGTTCTAGTGCTTTACCACCCTCACAGGGAAGAATTTCTTTCTAATATCTAATCTAAATTCTCATCTTAATTTTAAACCATTCCCGCTTATCCAATCACTGCATGTCCTAATAAAAAGTTTCTCTCCATGCATGAACATTATTTCTGTCCCAAAAAACCCTCCATGAGAAGAAACATGGCAGGTCTTTTGAGGGGAATTTGTATGATATGGTATGATTAAAGTGTTTTCATGATTAAAAGGATATTAAAAATCTCTACTTCACAAGAGAAGAGAGATTATCTTCCCCCTGAGACTAGGATCTCCCTTTTGCTGGAGAAGTCTATATATTAAATGGAGGAAATGCTTGACTAGGACCAGAGACCACAGATCACCCAGCCCCGGTATCCAGTCTTGGACTATGACCAATGACAAAAGCTCTTCTGGACAAGGATAATATGGGAGATGATATTTGGAGACAATTTGGCAATTCACCTAAAATCCTGTTCTTGATATCTCTGACAGCTAAATTTTGTTGAGAAAAAACTTTTTCCCATTTTGTGTTTAGACTGCTGCAGAGTTAAATGGTGGCTCTTGTTCTGTGATGTGGGAGTAGTGATTTCTGCCACTGCAGGACTGCCCTCATCACCTCCAGCTGTCCCTCCTCAGCGGAAGTCTGTGCCACTTTTTGTCACACAGGGCATGTGTCCTTTCCCTTGCCCTGCTGTCTGCCTCTGGCCATTCTGCCTGATGTGCAGCACCAGGCAGCATGTCACCTTGCGTGAGTACCAGCACTTCCCACTCTTTCCCAGCTCTTAATCACTGATCTTCAGAGCACATCACCTCAAGCATCTTCTTCTTCCAGTCATGGTCGTCATTGCTGGCCTTTGGGAAGTGACCTTGCAAAATGTCTCTTATTTGCTGTGAGCTGGAGAGAGGGTAAAATTTAATTACTCTCTGAAACCAATGGGTTGGACAACCTCTCCCCACAGCCCCTAGGCACTGTGCATTCTGGTCTGTAAATCAGGTGCTTTATTAGATCCGCTGTAGCAAAAAATTAAATGTAAAACTGAGTGTAGACTTATTTTAGACACAGTAGTAGCAGAATTAAGAAGGGGGAAGTCATTTAGGAAGAAATTGGAATGGTTAATTAGAGAAAATTATCTCTATCTAATTCTCAAAGGCTAATTTAAATGCTCCAGTCTTTTTCATGTAAGGAAAAATCTATTTTAATAGCTTAGATTATTATCAAGGAATGTAACTTTAGTGGTAGCAAAAAATTTTTGTAAGTTTTCCATGCAAAAATATTGTTAAAGTGGCATCTGAATTTTATGACAGAGATATAAAAATCACAGTGGACCTCTTTTTTATTATTATTACTTTATTCTTGGGGAGTGGAAGGTTGGAAGCAGGAAGAAGACAAGGAAAAGGATTTATGAATCTTTTCAAATTTTCATGTACGCCATAAGTGCTAGAAACTTTGAGACCAAAAGCTGTGATTCCTGAATTTTAAACTAAATAAAAAAAATAAACATTTAACCTCTTGACAAAATCCCAGGATTTGTAAGGATGTCAGTAAAAATACTTTTATGCAGGAGGTATGATGTTGCAAGTTCCCCAAACATGTTGTTTTATTTGGTTTCAACTGAAGAAAGTCTCGTGTTGATTAACTACCCTTCTTCAATTTAATCTTTTCCTCAGGCTTTCAGTTGTTAAAGTAAGAGCTTGGGAGTAATGTTTGACAACTTTCACAAAGCAGAATTCTGTCTTTCACCTGCTGAAGATGTAAGGTTTGGCAGATTGTGCTGTCTGTGAGGTGGTTGTAGAAGATCATCTTGTAAAACACCCTAGTCACATTACCAATATGTTCCAGTCTCCTTTGCCTTGGCTGGGGTTGTCTGTTGTCTCACCTCTAAGGCATTAGTTCTCTACTAGCTGAAGAGACTTCTCTCCCCAGACACCTGGTACCTGATCCCTTGCTAAAGCTCTGGTGGCTCAAGAGAAGCTTTGGTTGGATTTTACCTATATTCCAGTTAGAAGAGGACATCACTCCTTTCCAGGCTGACTAGTTTCCTGTGCTGTCTAGGCTGTCCCACCTGATGCAAAGGACGTAGTGCATTAGAGAAAACTGATGAAACAGGGCCTGGAGACGGTCTGTGACTGCCAGTATTACTGTGAATGTGCTGCACCAGATTTTGTTGCTGTCTGCACTGTATCTCTTCTGGAACAATACAAAGCAGTTGGAAACAAATTCAGGTCTTACTTTCATTTAGATTCATTCTCACAAGAACTAAAGGCAAGCCAGTCAACAGCTCCTCTGTCAGAAAACCCTTTTTCTTCCAAAATCAGTAAAAACCATGTTGCACAGTTAAGTGTTTAGCTCAGTCCAGGCACCAGCCTGTGTATGGTCATTAGATATGAGAGAGAGTTTGTGTGGGAAACTCAAGGAAATTGTGTTAGGGAGTCAGCAATACAGACCACACAGGAATCGCCTTTCATTTTCTCCTGAGAGGTGGTAAACATATGAAGCTACCTTTGGGAAGGATGAATGACATTTAGTCACTGGGTAAATAACTCATGTCTCATGACAGTATCTGCAACCACCTAATAAGAAGTTGAAGGCTATTTTTTCCTTTGGGAGATACATTTTCTATGTAGTTATGCATCTTTTGTAGCAGGGATACTTTTATTCATCTAGTGCAAATCCTGGTTTTCACTGAAATTTTGCAAAGGAGTGGGACAGATTCTGCCATGTTTGTCTAAAATAAACATGCAGTGCTTTATATTTTCAGTAGTATAATTCTCCTCTGCCAATGTTACTATAATAAACTTGCCTTTATTGGGTTTATTTGTTTGTTGGTTGGTTGGTTGGTTGGTTTGCTTGTTTTAATAACCCAGTTCTGACAATATTATGTTTTGAAAAATATTAGAAGTTGGACTACTTTTCACAAAAATGGTCAGTAGTGCACATCGTACATAAATGTGATGTGGCAGCTGAGACCAGAATACTGATTTGTGAAGTTACCTTTCTACCTACAAGTCTTAATGTTAAGTACTCTAGCGACAGTGGAATTCCATGATAACTCCTTTGTACCAAAGCTGGTGAGAAGGGCATGTACTGTTCTGATGGCTTCTTTCCCAACTGTTTATTAGCATCCAGCCCACAACTTTTGTAATCAGGATCCAAACCAGTATTCTTCTTATATTACAAAAAGGAATTACAAGAAAGCAAAAAGCACATTCAGTCCTATGCTTTTAGGCAGAGATAATCCTTCAGCTTCATTGGAGGCTGGAAAGAAACAACCTATAAGCAGCTTACTTGGTAATAACCCAATGGCCAAGACTTTAGTGTCTTTCCATGGAGCAGTGGATGCTGGCCAAACGATTTTAGCAAGGGTACACCACTGGCGTTTTCTAGTATCACAGACACTGTATTTACAAGTGCAATTAAATACTTTTGGAAGGGACTATGTATTAGTACATGGGACATGTGGAAAGTAAAGCCAGATTCTGATCTCATTTTGGATTAACTTTAATGTGGAGCAAATGCAAGAATTTAAGCAAAGATAGTTCACATACAGCTACTGTACAATCTGAGTCTCAGTTTGCTCCAAGCTGCTGCATGCCTCAGTCCATCCCCTCAGCCTTCTTCTCAGTACTCAGGCTGCTACTAACCTGATGCTGCTGTGCTGTCACAGGAGGGTGGTTGCTGTGTGAGGGATCATATTTCATGGCGCTTTGTTTGCTCTCTGGCTTTGCAGAACTTCAAGTCCACCCAGATGCCTGCAGCAGACGTCGACTCCTGCCAGCTGTCACCATCAGAGGGCATGGCAGCAATGTGGCTGTACTCAAAATGATGGTTTCACATGCCTTCTGTGTGCATCTGTGCTGCCGTGAACATGACAGTACAAATAGTGATGGGAAAAGGGAACCTGCAGGGGTAGGATGCAGCTGCAGAAGACAGGAATGTCTGAAGTGGCATGGCAGAGAACAGGTAGGTAGACTGGGTACAAAATGTAGGGGCAGAGAATATCAGATCTGTGAAAGTCTGGTGGAGGAGAGAGGCAGAAAACAGTTAAAGTGGCTTGAATCAGAGTGGAGAGCTTTCACTGAACAGGCCAAAGGGAGAAAGGGAAGTCTCTCCTATTTTTAGCCAAGCAGCTGAATTACTCCACTTCCCTGCCCGCGGGGGTCAGGCAGTAATGGAAACCACCCTCTGAGCAGCCACTGAGCAGGAGTAGGGCTGTGCTTTGCCTGCTGGTAGGGCTCATCTGCAGGCGCTGTGTGATGGCACGTGCTGCAGCACAGACCTCCCCTGAGCTGGAGTTCAGGAAAATGAAAATTCTAAGGGACTTGTCCATGTTTGGACACCTGCTGGCCAACCCAGGGGACTGGGCCATTGAGGGCTGCAAGTGGCCCTCCCCTCTTGACTTCCAGGCGACCACAGCTATGCCTGAGCAGTGGTGTTCCAACCCACAGCTGAGCTCCCCATTAGCCTCATGCAGCACAGCCAGTCTCCATTTCCGCACCCGGTGCTGTCCCTGTGCCTGTGAGCTTGTGTGCCACATCATTTTGGGTATATTTGGTAAATCCTCAACTATCTAGAGAGATTATCTTCCTGATTTATCATCAAGCACCTTGTTCTTCTCTAGAGGGCAATTCAGTGCAGCTAAATTAGGTTCCTGCTTTGCTTTGCGCTTTGAAAGAGCCTTTTTCTCTGTCTAATGACTGCAGGGTACATGATTCCAGCTCACATGCTTAAGTTAGGTTATGCTGTATATGTACTACTGATTATTCCTGGCCTTGTGAGGTGGCATCACCTCAGAAATACAGATAAAGGATGTGCCTAGCTGAGCAAATAGGATGGGAGATGATGTACAAAGCTGAGGGTGACAAAGGAAGAAAGATCAGGGCAGTCCTGATATGGGTGTTAATAACACTTACAAGTGGTTGGGTTTCCTTTCTCCTCTGCAGGGAATTCTTGGTGTTGTATTCTCAGGAGCCATTTTCGTCAATGGTGGTCAGTGGGGAAATATAAAAAAATCAGTTAATTGTACAAATCTTTTTGTTACTAGTATTTTTTTTTAGTTTTTGTTTGTTTGGTTGGTTGATTTTTTGGTGGTTTTGTTTGTTTGTTTGTTTGTTTGTTTGTTTCTTTGTTTTTTCTTTTTCTTTTAATTTTTTTCTTTCAATTTTTTTCTTTCATCACAACCCTGAACCTGGTGTTTGGGGAAGAAATGGATGAACTGACATCACCTTTTTGTCCTTTAAAGGTCTGTGAAGAGAAAAGGAGGTGAAATGTAGCAGGTAATTCACCACTACCAGGATCATATCTTTTATGCAGAACATGGCCATCAGGTTTAATTTTTAGTTTTGCATTTTTGAGTTACTATCCATGAAGGGTGGGCACAAGGGGGCCACAAAGGATGGGAGTTTCACGTCTCTCTATTGAGATAATCCTTTGCAGTTCAACTTGCAGCCTGTGAAAAGCCAGGCTTTGCTGGGCCTGAGTGGATTGTGAATCATGGGATATTGCACTGTTGCTTATGGTGCCCTAGGAAGAGGCAGAGCTAATTCATCCCCTACAGATTAAGAGTGCTGTGATTGTGGTGACCACAACCTAAAGGGGCAGAATCTAGCAAGAATAGGCTCTATAAGCATCACAGGGCACCTGTGGTGACAAAATAAGCCATCTTGTCCTGCTGTATCTGGTGTTCTTGCTTAGTTCACATTTGTGGGTATGTATGGCTTATGGTGAGAACAAATGCTCTGTCCAGAAGCTGTCTGGAGGGAAGAAGGATGAGCTGGTGCTGAGTTACAGCAGAGCAGTACAATCCCCTCCCTTGCCTGGCTGGTGATGTTGCGCCTCACATGGGTGGCTGTCCTGGCTGCCAGGGCACTGCTCACTCATATCCAAGTTGCCATTGACCAGGACCCCCAGGGCCCTTTCCATGACACAGCTCTCCAGCCTCTTGTTCCCCAATCTGTCCATACATCCAGGGTTGCCCTGTCCCATGGGCATAATCAGCACCTTTCCTTGTTAAATGTCACACAGTTGGTGATTGCCCAGCCCTGTAATTTGTTAGGTCTCCCTCTAGAGCCTCTCTGCCTTTGAGGAAGTCACGACCTCCTCCCAATATCTCCCTTGGCTTTTGAATAACTGTTGAGCTGAATTTGGGCAATTTATCCAAGTTGTGGCTCTGCGTCTTTCAACTGGTGAATGCACTGCCAGAGACTAAGGCAGAGCTGAGTGCAGCAGGTGGATGTCTCATGTTGAGCTCAGAGCTGCTGTCTGCCTGGTGGCCCTGAGGAGGAAAGGTATCACCCCACACACCCTGCTGAGCTTGGCTTCAATGTGATCTTGCTGTAGCAGCCCCTTTTTATGGCTGAGAGACACCATCAGCTCAGGACCGGCTGGGATCTCTGATCTCTGGTACTCCCTTCCTTCTGCACCAGACACCAGCCTGAACCTCTGGAGCACCAGGGGGGCTTGGTGGTGTTGTGGCCAGCAGTTAATAGACAGAAGCTGGGCAAAACGACCTTCTGCTGTATCCCACTTCTGCTCCAAGGTCTGGGCTCTGTGTGCCAATGCAGTCCCAAGGTGGGGGCTGATGTCATTCTTCTGCAGGGCAAGTTGCTGCAAAAGCAGAAACACAGGAACTCCTCACACAGGTGAAGGAAAAGCATATGAAAAGCTGAGGGAAACAAATGGTCAAATATCAGTCACTCAGCATCTCCGTCCTGATTTAGAAAAATGCCTTGAATGAGATGCCACACCATCTTGGTCCCTACCTATCCTCTGACTGACCTTGGGAACTCCAAGATTCACTTTTCCTGGAAAGGAGCCAGGAAATCAATTTTCAGTGGGGTTTCCAATAGCACTACCTGCTGAGAACAGGCAGTATTCCTCTCACTGAAAGGCTGGAGATGGGCTTACCTGCCTTCATGAAAGGGTTATAGGTGGCCCCAGTAACAATGGATGATTATCGAGGAGGTTTCAGAGTAGAATTATTTTAATATTGCTGAGATTTTATTAAACCTGAGATGTGTTAGGCCATTGAGAGCCTTGGGCAGAGGGTTTTTTTATTATTGCTTAAGCGGATATGATGAATCAGTGTTGGTACCTGGTCTCAGCTAGATCTGATACAATGTTTGTATCTGCTGTTCTGGTTGTGAATTTTTTTACATCGTGCAGATTCTGCAGATAGGATTTGTGCTGTGATTTGAAAATGAAATATTGGAGATATAGAAAAACAATGAGATTTTCAGGAAGCTGAAAGGTACATGAACAAGACTTCAGTGATGCTGCATGTTTGAATATTGGCTCATTTGGAAACCCAACAGATGAAACCATCTTCTTCAAATTTTGCTGGCAGAGATATCACAGCTGTACTTGGAGCACTTCTCCCTTTCTGGCTTTACTTCCAGCCAATCTGACATTTCTTCTTTGGCTTCAGACCTGCTGCTCCTCAGCCTGCGTCCTCACAGGCAACACATGGGTCACAGTGGTTTACAAGAAGGTATTTATTTCTTTGGCATCAACTCAAAATCTAATTTGCTACATGCTTCTTGAGGTGCACATAAGCAGATACCTCAGGCAAGCAACGAGAGTGGCAACCAAGAGGCAAGGATGTGCTGTGGATTCACCCTGGAAGTGCATGCTTGCTATGCCATGTTATGTAATGAGGACCTGGGCTCGACATATGCATTAGGTCACAGCCTTGAACACATCCCTGCCTCTTCCAGCAGGTTTGGACTAAACTTCTGACACACACAGCAGCTTCAGCATTGCTTCAGATTCTGCACAATAAGCAAGGCTGAATGTATATGGTTTTATTGCTTTCTTGCCTATGCCAAACCAACCCTAGGCAATACCTTGGTTTTGGGAACAAATGAGGGGTAAAGCAAACACCCCCCCCGCCAAAAACAAACAAAAGAACCCCAAACAAACAAATAAAAAAAAACACCAACAAAAAAAGAGAGAATGCAAGAGAAACTGTTGGTAGCAGTTACTGTTCAGTTCAGACAGATGACAGCATTTTATTATCCCTTGCATGGTATCCAGGGGAACCTCAGGAGCTCCCTAGCAACAATATAGCAGGAAAAGGAAGTGTCTTAATTCCTGGAGCTAATGTGTTTGTGCAGGGCTATTGGCCCTTGGGCTCTATCTATCCTGGTTGTAATGATATGGAGAGCTCCTGCCTCCTGCCACAATACTGCCAGCAGCAAAAATGGCAAAGGCTGCAATTTCTGGAACTGAGATAGGAGAAAAAGAGCAGACATAGTCTAAGAAACCACGTTGTGGGGAAGGAAATACTTCTCCAGTCATTAACTGTGATACATGGCCAGTCTGTGTATTTATAGAATAAAGCTGTTGTGATCTCTATGTTACCCCTGCTCTCCTAAAAATACACCTTTTCAAGTTCCTTTCCTCTTTTTCTCTCTCCATTTAATCATCCCTTTATCCATATCTAACATTTCCTTGTTTGTGAAGATGACATATGTGATCCTGTCATTGTTCCTCTTACTGCTCTGCTGTAAGTGGATCATGACAAAACGTACTATGTATGTTCCCTCTGGATGGGCTTTACAAAGGATCCTAAATTTCCTTGAT
The DNA here is from genome assembly GCA_013400675.1 of Oxylabes madagascariensis. Lineage (NCBI taxonomy): Eukaryota > Metazoa > Chordata > Aves > Passeriformes > Timaliidae > Oxylabes > Oxylabes madagascariensis. Next base: position 21,632 of record VYZR01045150.1, read on the forward strand.
GGCAAAGCTTTCAAAGCCCTAATATAGTACTCTAAAACAAGAAGGTACTAAGATCCTCTAGGAACTGAGAGACCACTGACACTGGAGACAAATGGCTCCATGTCTCAAAATGTCACCTTACAAAATTGATTTTAGATTTTTAATTTTGAAATTGTGGTTAGACATGTCTCCCCTTTATTATATATGGCATCAGTGCATCTTTAATTTCCTCTGCATCTGGTTTTGTTCACCTGTTGCTATTCCCCTGAAGGACACCAACACAGGGTGAATCTTGCATGAGTTCAACTTTGGCTAAAGGCAGTACCTGACAGCTGGTGTGTCCCTCCAGTTCTTCCAGCCCTCTGCTTTGTTCCACTTGGCTAAGCTTATGTATAAATCTCTGCAACCAAAACTGAGCTGTTAACAAAAAACTCCCTCACTATCTCATCATAAAATCTTGGTAAAAACCTACTGTGTTGCTTTGTTATCTCTACATGTAAGCTTTGTTCCTGGCAGGCACATGTGCATCTTTTTACAGAGATGGGTTCTCTAGGAAAAGGTTCACAGGTGGTCTCAGGTGTCTGTGGGACTGGGAGTTCCCTTCTATTGCTCACCAGGGTGCAACTTTCAGGCACCATGTTAAGGTGAGTTCTGCAGACACCTGGAACAGAGTGTGCCTTTCTGGTTGGGAATGTATGAAGCCTTTTCTCTCTAAAACATTGGGGTTTTTTTCCCTAGATTTTCTGGATGTTTGGAAAGGGATGGGGTGCCCTATGGCATACATTGCTTTCCCTTGTCTTGACATGAAAAGTTTTCTTCACTAAAGGAAACGTGGACATAGCTGTGTAATTTTGCTGTACTCTAGAGTACTCTGACAAGAGGGGAATAACATTTGCTTCACAACTGATGCACATTGCACTGCAGACTCCTTGTCATGGTGTATCTCTCTTCTATTCAGCTCTGCTTTGGATACCTGTATATGATGACCCTTTCAACATCAGCAGGGTATAGTTTTGCCAGCTTCATAGCTGTCCACTATCTCCTCTGCTCAGTCATTTGGAGATGAATCTCTGTCCCCCCACCCAGTTTGGTGCTATTGCAGCATTTCTAGCCATGATGAGCTGAGCAGAACTTGGGCTGATGATTCATTACTGGAAGAGTGTTGAGCATACAAATGAGAGGGTACAATCAGCAGTGAGGCTTGCTTTGCGTATTTCTGCTCTGCTTTGCTTCTCCAGTAGGAACATTTCTCAGACCAGCCTGCACTCCTCTGCAGCCCTGATGGTGGGCTGTGTAGTGATGTAGCACTGTAGAAACTCCCCTGACAGGCACAGGCAGTGAAAGGAACCCCATACTTACTGAATGTGAAGTGTTGCTGGCATGCACCTATGCTAAGCTCCTCCTTTCCTGGTGGCTTCTATCAGTGTGTTTTATTAGTCAGGCAAGTGAGGAGTTCAAACAAAGACTGAAAGAAAAATAATGGACATATGCATGTCACTGCCCACCTCATATAAATCAGTGTGCAATGATGAACCATTATTATTTGTGTGCTTCTAGCTACTTGTACATGGCCACAATCCAGATTAGATGCTCTCTCTGCCAGTACATCTGATTGTCAATAAGAANAGGGTGATCTAATTTGGCCTTTCAATAACTGAAGGAAGCCTACAAGAAAGAAAGGGAGAGATATTTCCAAGAGCATGTAATGACAAGGCAAGGAGAAATTACTTCAAACTGAAAGAGAGTAGGTATAGACTAAATATAAGGAAAAGATTCTTTACTGTAAGGGTGGTGAGGCACTGAAACAGAGAAGCTGTGGCTGCCCCATCCCTCAAAGTTTTCAAGGCCAGGCTGGATGGAGCTCTGAGCATCCTGCTCTAGTGAAAGGTCTCCCTGTCCATGGCAAGGGTGTTGGAACTAGTTGGTCTTTAAGGACCCTTCCAACCCAGGCCATTCCATGATTCTGTGATTCTCTGACTTATGGTCTCTTTAGAGAAGCAGATGAACCAGACTATTATGCAGCCTCCCAGGGGCCAAAAATGGCCTGTTGTCTTTTGCATTAGTTATTTGTGTTGAGGTTGTAGTGGTATTTCTAGGTTGAAGTGGGTAAATATTTGTTCTGATGATGCACTCTGATGCCCATCTCCTCTGAGCAATACAGTTATTCATAGAAGTGAGGAAATTTAGCACGCAATAGCTCAGGAAACTCACTCTTTCCTATTTGGAGCCCTAATTAGAGCAATTAATCACTGCTGCTTCTGCCATCTAAGCTTTCAGGCTAGAATATATTGTCCTCTCTTGTCAGAGCAGAAATGTAAAAATGGTTTCCCTTTACCTGACACTTTGCCAGTACAGCCTTTATTAGTGTCTGCCTCCTACCAGCTTCTATCTTTCCTGAGAGCTGGAGCTGAAAATGCAAAGAACAAAATGATGTGACTGTTCCAAAAGAAAGAAAAGGTGTAAAATTTTAAGAGATCACCTTCTACTCTGTTTACGTGAGTTTTAGTTGGATGTCTCCATTTGCATTACCATTCCTGGGAATTTTTTTTTGGTTTCCATACTGCTGTAACAAGGTGATCATTTTCACAGAATCACAATCACAAGGTTGGAAGAGACCTTCATGATCATCAAGTCCAACCCAGCCCTAACACCTCAACTGAACAATGGCACCAAGTGCCATGTCCAGTCTTTTTGCAAACCCATCCAAGGACGGTGACTTCACCACCTTCACAGGCAGACAATTCCAGTACTTTATCACCCTTTTTGTAAAAAATTTTTCCTAATATCCAACCTATATTTCTCTTGGAACAGCTTAAGACTGTGTCCTCTCGTTCTGTCAGTTGGTGCCTGGAGAAGGAGACTGACCCCCACCTGGCTACAGCCACCTTTCAGGAAGTTGTAGAGGGAAATACCCTGGCATTTCCACTGTAAACAGGGGTGTTTTTTCCACTTGATGCAACTAAAACTTCCCTTCACAAAACCCCTACCTATTGACGTTCTCCAGGTATGTGCCCAGGAGAGAGCAGGATGAGGATTAGGTTGCCTCTGTGCGTTTTAACTCCGTATCTGCCCCTTGGCTGGTCCATCAGTATTTAATTTAACTGGTTACATGTGATTGTCAGTCTGCTTGCCCTGCTTGCCCATGTATCAATGTGCATCAGGTGATAAGCTGTAGGGGCTGGGGATCACAGGGCAGCACCCTGGCCCTCTTTATCTCAAACTACATAACTCTAAGTGAGGGAGATTAGTGCTTTGGTCTCTCTTCTGTGTGTATTTGTGACAGAGATTCCTCCTCCAGGAAAGAAAGGCATTTCTTTTGGCACCTGACCTGGTGTGCTGCACCCTTGGGTGCACTAAGGCTCTCTGCTACTGAGGATCTCAGGGGCCTGCAGTATAAAGTGAGAAGCTGAAGATCTGAACAGTACCCTGCTTTTTTTTCCTGAGAAAAACTGTGGTGGTATCTTTCTGTCCATGGACCTGCAGGTTCCACTGGGGCCCCCTATGATGCTGGCAGTGCCTGCACTTCTGCAGAGATTTAGTAGCTGAGTGGGGGTGCTCTGATGTTCTGCTGCTGTGCTGAACAGAATGGAAGAGCTTGGCTTTGCAGTAGCAACAGGGAAGATGAAGATGGCCATCTGTCCACAGCCAGCAGACACAGTTTTCACCACACCACTCCCCCCAGACAGAAAGTCCCAACATGTAGCTATGAATACAGAAGGTACTGGACTGCAAGTCTAGTCTAGTCATGTATAGAAGTTTTTGAATATCATCTGGAGATTTGCAGCATTTCCAGCCGCATGTATAAGGGAAGTTGAAATTCATGTTCTTGTTAGCCTTTGCTAACATTATGAATGGTCTGACTGTAGCATTGTGAAATATCAATTTTCTTTTGGTGTACTTTCTGCTGCTTCCTTATGAGTCAGTTTCAAAACCTCTTACAATGAAGCAATTCTCTGAATCTGAGATTTAACACTGTTTGTCTTTTTGCTGCCCTTGATGAAAAATTAATGAACCATGAATGAATCAACAGTTCTGCCCTGTTTATGCTTTTTTCCTTTTCATGCTTGGATGCCAAGATGCATTTACTGAAACACAGGAACAGTTGCTTTTTGACTTTTGAGATAAATCCATCGAGGAAAACTTCCAACAGGGATCCTCATTCTTTGACCTCTGCATCTTGCAGACCTTAAGCCAGTAATGATTGCCACAGCCCTTCCGTGAGGGACAGCCCAGAGCAGCTCATAGCTCTTGTAATGTGCCAAATATCATTTGTTGCTCATTTCTATTTATTGCCCCACCAGCTGATTGAGTAATTCAGTACACCGTTAGCAGGCTCTCCCCCTAAGCAAAGAGGCAACAGAGAGTGTGCCCTTGGCATTCCTGAGCTGTTCCTTTGGAGAAGTTGCTAGAAGGAGTGGAAGATAAATACTGAACCCAAGACACAGCTTAACACCTCTGTTGTCAAGGTCTGCAATTGGATCACTTTTGTTGGAGGGGGAGTGAGGGGGCAGCAATAAAGACATTTTTTGCTTTTCCTATTCCACTTGACTTGAACAACTTGCACTAGCAGAAATGACCCAGAAGCAGCTCCCCAAATGCAGCTAAGCTCCTGCTGCACACCAGGACCACTGCATAACAAATCTGGAACTTGGCATTGTGACAGCAATCTGATTTCCTCATGGTTGTAACACAGAGCAGCGCTCCACCTGGGCTTTGCACATCCCACCTGAGCCGCTCTGGCAGGCGCCCAGAATGGCGCACAGCACCCTGACCCTCAGGGGCCAGAAGCTGCCTGCACCTATCCAGGTCCTGGGTTAGTGCCTCGCAAGAGACAGATGCTTGTTCCCACTGGCAAGACAAGCTCCATTGTTTAGGGGAACATGAAGCTCAGTGCAGTAAACAATGGTCCTGGTAAACCTCAATGATAATGGTGCCTTTCAATATATTTCTGGCAGCTCTCCAAGAACTTTACCGATAAGGAAGTCTCTGCGCTAGCCAAATGCATTTCTGTGCAGCTATCATCTCCCAGTTTGTTGAGAGAAGCACCCTCATGTTTCATTCAGGATAACAAACCATATTTCTAAGCAACAGTTTCACAAAGTGCTGTATCAGAATTTCTTTCTTTTTGTTTTAGAGCAAAAGATTAATCAGAAAGCAGATTTTTTTTTTCAATCTTCCAGTCTTGTTTTGGTGGTAATAATTTTTTCAATTCTAGTAATTTTGAGTGCCCAGGTGAGGAAGATATGCTGCTGGAATTACCATAATTTTTGATTACACACCAAAAGGTTTTGGACAGATTAAGTAGTTTTCAACACTTACATTTCCATTTCCCATTTTCCTAGGCGTGTAATTTAGTCAATCTGCATACACTGGTAGCTTCTGTGTCATTCAGGAAATCGTAAATATTCCAAAATGCAAGGAAATAGAAATTTCTCAGTGGCTCTTTCCTTTCCAGTAAAAGTATGATTTTCTTTTGGTAGGACTTTTCCATGTTTCGAGGAGCCATTGGACCTAGACACAGCAAGATAAACCTCTACTCAGATCCACCACTGACAATCCCTTGTGTGGGCATACATTTTAATCATGAATGGATGGGCAGCTGCATAGACCTTGAGACTGTACATACCTCATTCAAAATCCATGACTGTCTGATTGCCTGAAACTTTCTTTTTTGTAGCACAACTTTGTGCTGTTACCGCCTTCATTTGTGAGGAAATGCCAGAATTTGAACGTTGGCAAAGAAGGCTTCATCCGCACCATGTGTCAAATTCCTTATATGACCTCTACAGGAATTGGTGGCACTCAGTAATTTGTAGGACAGCTCTACTTAATCTCCCTAAATTTAATACTTCAAATTCATGGAGATTTCACTGAGTGTTTTTGTGAGATGAGCTTTCATTTAAAATGTAGAACCTGGGAGAAAAAGCAAATTCTGAAAGAACCTTCTCTAAACCTAAGTATTAGGTTTCCAAAAATATAAACCATGGAAAATAATCCTTTTAGGCATAGGTATTCTTCCATTCTCAAATCTTAATATAAAACCAATGAATGCTTTGGAACGTTTAGTCCTCTGAACCCATTAAGAGGATCATGATAAGCTTTCTCTCCTCCCACACTTCACTTTATCCTCTGCTAACAATGGCCACAGAGGAGACAAACTGGTTAGGATGCCTGAGGTATTTAGTAGGTGTTTAAATCCTACCTGCTGAAGTGAAACAAATGATTCATTTGCAAAGACCATGAAATGAACTTCCCCATCAGACAGACCCGTGACAGAAGTAATCCATGAGTGAAACCCTGGGAACTTCTGCTATGTTATATTGCTATGTACTTGACTTTTCTGTGTTCTGGTGATGACTCAGTATGTGTTTTTCACTAGAAGTGTTTCCTTCCACTAAGCTTAAGGTCTTCCAGATATCTAAAATTCCACAACCAAAGTAGTGGTAAACTGTAGTGTCATCTCCACTCCTGCCTCAAGGCAAATTCAAGTTTAAGGCATTTGGGTATGAAAAAGGAATGAAACAGGACAGCAGGACTTTCTTCTGTAAAGGAAACACACCTAAGTGACTCTTACAGCTTCTTAGATGACTTGAGCTGCAATTACAGACTATCTGGGCTGACATCAGGGAGATATAGCCACAAGCTTCAACTGAACTTCATCATGGTGCCTGAACATTGGCTACAAAGTACTCAGCACACCTGGCCAGTAGAAAGCGAGCCAGTTACTTGAATCATATTTTTAGAAGACCAGTTTGAGGATTTCACTCTTCAAAAGCTATGCAGGGGAAGAATTTCAGAACTGGTATTGTAAGAATGAGAATACAATGCACTCAACCAAAAATCTCAGATTTCTTCTAGTTATTTTGTTTGGGCAATGCCTCCTTTGGGGCAGGAAACACTGTATGCTGAACAGTTCAACAGGTGATTGAAGCTTTTCCCTCAGCACTCCATTAGCCTGTGGATTTCCTGAGGTCCATCTACTCTCTGCTAAACTGTTATTAGATGAGCTGTTGCTGATTCTGGAACATACACCAAACCTTAGTCCCATGCCATTAACTACCGAGAGACAATTAAGAAATTTAAAAACTGGACAGTGATCATGACAAATTTGAATCTTACTCTTATGCATTTTAATTGGAAATATGTGCTTGTATTAAGGAGAGGTAACTCTAGCACATGTGTAGAGTGCCATCATACAAAATGAACAGATTTTTACCAGCAGTATTTATCTAAAATATTTGAACATCTTGCAACTGAGAAATACCTGACTTATGGAAACAGACTCAACTTCACAGTAAAACCTGGAATTTTATACCATGGTTCCACTTGCATCAGTTTTAAGTCTCTGAAAAGCAAATTTTTGTTATGAAAATGGTAATTAAATACTAGTTTCAGTTGTACTATTAGACATATGCCTAAGACAATAAAGAATATGAAATGAAGAGCATTAGGCTTTTCTTATAGGATATGCTGTGCTTTAAAACTTATTTTATTGATCCTAAAGTTACAAGATCAATTACTGACATTTTCTTGAGGATCAATCTTGGATTAAATGGCAAAATGAAGAAAAGGTTTTCATATGTACTATATCCAAAAGCAGAAAGAGATTGCCATTCTCATGTGAACATTCAGAAACCTTTTCTGATTATTAAACAGTACATCTGAAATATATCTGTTATACCAGCCGCTATAGCGCTTTTGGTGAACCAAAGAAGTCCTACAGTGAAATCAAACTTTGAGTAAAATCTGTACTACTTTAATACAATTTCCCCCTAACATAATTTTTTTCCTGTTTTTAGATTCATGTATATTCTGTCTGTCAATTACAATGCGAAGTATAAGTAAGATTTAAGCAAGGATGTTGGAGTGTGAAAATAATTCATGTGAATTGCTAATAGGCTGGTGGGAATAAATTTTTTCCACATGAAGGCAAATCCTGTCTCATCAAAGACAGCAGACTTGATTTTCCACCTTGACTAGGCACTATTACCTGCAGAAGGGACAAGAAAGCTGAGAGCAGTCTGCTACTAAATCAGTACTTCATTGTGACCAAAACAGTAGTACGGAGCATCTTCTTCCCTTCCTTTCAATAGATGTGAGTAAAGCTGGAAGCAAATTAAAACAATAAGCCATAGGGCAAAAAGAAGTCTTGTCATTACTTCAGGTAGGCAAAATGGAGATTTGATAGCACGTACATGCTTCTCTTCTGTTCTCCCTGGTTTTGCTACTTAAGGCAGAAGCCTTGCAGTAATCACCCTTCGGTGACATGAACTGATCAGGTTTGCATTCACCTTGACTATCCTGTGATGGAGAATGGGAAATAAAGGGACAGTATGAGTCCTCTCAGGTAATTAATCTAAGCTCGAATGCTTCCTACACCAGCCTATTTTCAATTTTGGCACAGTATAGTTTATACACTCTAACATTATTGCTCAGAAGATAGAATGATGATTCAGGTTTACTAAAAACAGCTTCACAATACTGCAATCATGCTTGTGAAGCTTCATCTCATATCCTGTATTTATAAGTTTCTTCTCACTGAGAAATAAATTTGTGTGGTGTTTCGTGTTTTATCAGAGAAGTTAGTCACCAGATACCTGAAACACTGATATACCATCTTTAATAAAACATGGTTTGTTTGGTCAATTTGCCTGCCAATTTCTTCTCCTGCTTTTAAAAACGTGTATAATACCATAGGTGACCTCCCTTAATACTGCTATCCATACAAATCACAAATAACTGAGAAATAATATGCCACTGCTGCATCCTGTCATGCCAGAAGATTACTTTGAAGATTATTTAGAGTAGGTGTTACATATCATTTGTGCCCAGATCCACTGAAGTCAATGAAACAACGCCTACTGGCTTCTGTGGGAGTCTGACTTGGACATTATTCTGGCAATCTGTCCAACACTAAATTAAACTATTCCAGGGGATAAAAGCCCAAATGAAGAAAAGTAGAAATTTGGGAACTAAAACTGAGCTGCAAATAAACATTCTAACTCAATGGCATCCTGAAAAGACTTAAATAAAACACAAACACACTTACACAGGCATGTACACACACATACATACAAAAAAAAGTTATGACTTTAACAATCTTAAAAATCCATAGTCTAAAATTGTTTACATTTAAACAACTGAGTATAATAGGTAGCTTTCTTGACTTTCCATTTATTTCCCTGAGCACTGATCTTTGGAACATCTGGAGTTTCAGAATTGTCTAGTTCATAATTCCTAAAATAATTATCTTAAGTAAAATGCTGTCTTTTATGACAAAAAATCAAATCCTTAAGTAAAACTAGGATACAACTTCCATGAACTACAATGTATGTAGCCAATTTTTTAAAACCCAACAACTATTTTTATTCATCTGCATCTGTATTTAGGCACCTAGCTCGTTCATCTGTTTTTCAAAATCACTCTGCAGTCTAGCAGTTCCTATTTAATTCAGTATCAGGTACTATGCTGTCTCATCAACTCATTCAATTGGAAACCTACATAAGAAGTTAGCCTCCCTGCTTTAGGTACTCATTTTGCAAATACACATTTGTATAAGCAATAAAGTATGCTATGGAATTGGTCTTGTGCCTAAATCAATATTACAGGCAAAGATTACAGGACTTCTCACTTTCCCATAAGGGCTTAAGAAGGTGCATCTGCAGAGAGGCAGCATAAAACCAATCTTTGGTACTAAAATAGGACTTAGCTAGGGCATATGTTTTAGACTGGCATTCCACACCAGGAAATCTGCTGGACAAAAGGAGCTCTATTTTAAATTTCTGCTATTTAGAACTACTTGACAAATTGGAAACTGCTGCTTTTCACTCTCTTCTCTAGATTAGAGCTTTAATTGTGAGCTTCACAGACATCAGTTTGCAACTTTAAGACTTTTCAGGCATTCTGCATTTTAGATTATACAAAGTGTGCAAGTCAAAACATTTTAGAAAACAACAGTGCAGAGATATTTGAATATTTTAGAATCAAATCTCTCTCTCCAGTTCTAAGGCTGCAAATTACGTCAGCCTCCCTGCAGCTAAAAAGTTCAAAATAATTTTCCATGAACCACAGAAATAGACTCTTAATTTTGCATACTCTTAACTCTCTCTCCACTCCGTCTCCCCTGCTCTTCCACCTTCCCCCCACCCCCCTAGCCCCTGGGTAGCTGATACTCTGGCATTATGCAGCAGGCTCCAAGCACAGGATTAACAAAAAGGTTATTTTGTAATACTTCATTCAATATGCCTTAACTGGAGGAGGGAGTATTGAACCAAATACAACCAGGAGAGTTGCTTTTTGGTTCTTTGTGGAACACGAAATCAAGCCTTTGTCTGTTCTCAAATGATGTAATAAAATATGCCACATCTGATTCTCTTTAATTAGCACTTTTTTATACTATCTGGTACTGGCATTTCATAGCAGAATCCAAAAAGAGGATTTAGCACTTTTTCTCGTTGCAGGAACCCTTTTTAATACCTCAAAGTTCACGAAGAGTTAACAGCATTAGATCCCATCACTTCCCCCCTCCCCCTTTTCAGAAATTAGATTGGCCTTTCTTTAAATAAATAAACAAAACAAACAAACAAAAAATCCTTGCTTTAAAATAGGAGTATAAATACTGCTTTGAAAACACATTTGGAAGATGTCTTCCAAGACGGTTTGTAATTTTTTTTATCCTTTAAAACTGTGACTACTGCACCAGTTAAGGCTGTTTACAATATATATATTTTTCAAATAAAACTTTTAATATTCAAGCTTACCAGATTGATGAATTGTAACAGGTAAAATGGAACTCTTTACAAGGTAAACCATGTAGTTGTACAAAATAGAATTATACCCTCCACCTGTGCAAAACAAAAAGAAATCCTGCCTTGCATTAAAAACACAGAACCTGTTTACAAAAAGGAATGTGTACTACATTTGGACTTCCTTTTTAACTGCCATATCCTAGCAACATCTCAGTTATTTTAGTAAAGGAACTAATCATCAATTTTAAACTGCAGTGAATTTACCAAACATTTTCGCTATAGACTTCTGAAAGCTTTTACAGTAAGAAGTTATCAACAAAAGCAGGCACGTTAGTGTACAAAAACGTTGTTGATTTTTTTCCTGTTTCTTTGTCAAAGTGCAGGTTTTTCTCAATGTGCATCTTACAAGACCAACGAATGTTTTAACTCACTAAATCTTAAAACAGAACTCAATTCTCCCAAGGAGTAGTGTAAACGTTAAAGATCCCCAATACACCTCTAGTAAACGTGACACAAATGTCTCTGCGTTGTTCAGAAATTTAGCTCTTTTGAGAGGTAAAGAAGCTTCATGACACCTTTTCCTTACACTGGCTGGTTATCATAAATGGGTAACTCTGGACTGCTAAAGCTGGAGACTGATGAATCACTTGAAGGGAACTAAACTTGGCTACAGAGGAGAGGCGACGGGAGGAACCAACCCTTAGGCGTTTCTTGCGCAGCCTTCGGAAAATTCAGCCGCCGGCGGACGAAGGGTCGGTGTGGGGGAGGGAAGGGGGGGAAGGAAGGGGAGAGCAGGGAGGGAGGGAGGAGAAGCTTCCGAAGAGCCAGAGGCACGGCGGCACGCCGCCCGTGTCCCGCTGCGCCGAGACCATCCCGTCGGCGGTGCGAGAACTGTCCCCGAGCCCCGCGGCCGCGAAGCGCCGGCGGACTCGCTCCCGGCCGTCACGGCGATCCGGGGGCCGGGCGGGGAGCCGGGCGTCCCGGCGGCGGTCGGCGCTAAGTGCCGTGAGCGCAGGGCTCCCCGGGGTAGATCTCCTCGTAGGCGGGGGGCTGCTCGCTGGGCAGAGGGTAGCAGTAGGGGTAGGAGGCGTTGAGCTCGGGGTCCATGGGCGAGTAGCCGGGCAGCTCGACGGAGGGATGTCCGCCGCAGTGCACCTCTACGCCGGCCTCGTCGAAGACGTGAAAGACGCCCACGTTGATGTAGGAGACGGCCTGGAAGGGGCAATCCCCGGGGCTGAGCTCGGGCTCGCCGCCGGAGAAGAGGGAGCCCTGGCTGTGGCGCGGCGCCCGCCGCCCGCCGCCACCGCCCCTCCGCCGCC
>VYZR01045154.1:18844-30581 GCA_013400675.1 Oxylabes madagascariensis
GGTCCAAGGGTGGGACATTAGATCTGTGCAGGGCTGTTCTAGCCTAGATACACAGATCCATTGCACTGATCTGCCTAAAATCAGTGAGGTGAATCCTACCCTGGAAGTTCTAATCTCTTGCCATCGTGCTCTGTGTGAGCTGAGCAGGATCCTGGACACAGAGCACATTCCCCAGTTAAAGATAATCTATCATGACTGGGTTCATCTGAGACACATTATCAGTCTTTCCAAGCCTTGCAGGAAAAGGCAGGCAGGGCTTTATGCCAAGCCTGTTGGTAGATCTGTGTTTCCAGTGGATCCCCATTCTTCCGTTTGCCTGGAATTCACTAGCCCAGCAGCTTGGTTAGTTGGATGCTCAGTTACTTCTGATGCCATCAGCTACTGCGGAAATGTTCTTGTTTCATTCTCAGACAAACTCTTGCTCCCTTTCTTAAGCTGTTTGCCAAAATTATTTTTGTTCTGAAAGAAAGCCTGGACATGCAGCTGAAGAGCCTGTTCTTGTCCTCACAAGTCTTACGTGACTGTGAGTTTTTACCAACCTCAGTAGGAAGAGTCTCACTGTACTTGGCTTGGTGAGGTTGCTCTGTATTTACAGTGTATTTTACCCTTTATCTCCCTTCTGCTTTTGAGGGTTTGGTCTTTGATTGTGAAAGTCGATGTACAGATTTTTCTTTTTTAAAGGCTGCTTACAGTTAAGTACACTGAAGTATTCCAGGAGGAAAACATTTGAGCTCCATGGAGACGTTGCTGTCAAAAAACACATTAGTCTGGAGAAATACTCCAACTCAGGACTTGTGCATGAAAACACATTCCCAAGAAGCAGAAATTGGCTTTCAGCTTCCATTGCTACATCGTGTGTCATTCATTGCTGTCTCTGCTGCTTCTCTGCTGGAAGGAATCCAGTATGGGCTAAAAAGCTTAAAATATTTTGCTTGAGATGTCACAGTGTCAGTGTTTTTTATTAAGTCTCTTCATCCATTGGTGCAGATTTCCAGGATGGATTCTCAGCAGAGGAGGACTCAGTTGACTCCATTGACAGCAGTTTCTCTGTTTACATAACTTAGGGATCTGACTGGATGAATTTGAATGTGCTGCTTCATAAAATGATGACATCAGTCTTTCAAGAAGTTTTCCATCTGCTCTTGTGCACAGTGCACAGGGCAGGATCTGTAATGCAGTTCTGGACCCCACGGGGACATATTTTGGGCTCCTCTTCCCAGGCCACAAGAGAATAATCCTGATCCTCTCACACAGTCAGAGTTGAAGGCTTCAGTTTAGGGCACAGATGGATTTTGTGAGGGTGTTTCACAACTTAAAGGCTGGCATAAGCAGAGCTCTCAGACCTTTCCCAAGCAGTGGACAACATCTGTGGCCTCCGTTCATGAACAAAGGCAGTACCACATTCCTGATTTACTGTTTGCAGCTCACCTGAAATTTTGAGGACAAGCCCACCTTGCCTGTTGTTGTCAGGAGGTGTAACACTCACTGGGTGGGAGTTTGGTAGTCCATATTAAACATTAGATCCATTGAAACACTGAAGAGGGGTGAGTTATCCAGCTGAATGTTTAGAGGTGACCTTTTGATTCCCATAGGAAACCAGGCCTCGGATGTCTGAGTTCCACGTGAGATCCACGATCATTTCCCGGTACGCTTTCACCACCGTGTCCTGCACCATGGTGAACAGCGGCTCTGAGGCACGGGAAGCGGTGTTTGAGATGCAGATCCCAGCTGCAGCTTTCATCTCCAACTTTACCATGTAAGTAAGTAATGCACAGACCAAGTCTATGGATGCCACGATACTAAATTCAAATCCTCGGTGTAAACAGGGAGGCAAACTATTCTGTTTCCCATCTGAGTGTCTTTTATCCACTTCCTTCTCCTCCTCTCTCTGATTTGAATGAGAAAACTCTTTTCAAGACCTCAAAAACCTTTTCAGAGAAAGTTTCAGAAACACTGGCAGATATCTTTATCTCACCTGACTGACTGTAATGCAAGAATCTTCTTGTTATTTCACGTTCTCCACATTGTTGATGGAGCAGAAGTCAACTCCAACCAGCAGATGGGTTCAGTGGCTGCTGGAGGTGTGAATGATAAACCAGATAAAGAGAAACCTCATAGTGGAATGACTAATAAATTAAACTCTTGGTCTCAAACATATTTGTTTGATCATGCTCAGATCCTTACTGCATACAGATATTGAGGCCACAGCTTCAGATTTGATCAAAGGGGATAGGGGACCCACTCTTTAGGAAATACTTCCATTTAGAGTGAATAGAAAGAGTAAGAGACTTTTGCCTTTGTACTAGGCTGGTATTTCCAGCCAGGGAACTTCTGAGTTGGCTTCTGTCCCAGAGACTTGGGTGGATTCAGGAGAGTGACACCAGCAGCACTCTGAGATTCCTCTCACATCCAAGTCTGTGAACACACCTGCAGCAAATGTACACCTGTCACTGTACTTGGCTGCAGAGTGACCATGCCGACATCTCTGATCTCTCCAGGAGCATTGGCAACAAGACTTATTATGGAGAGGTCACGGGGAAAGAAAAGAAAAATAGCACCGATGACAAAGAAAGGCACAAGAAACCTCCAAGCCCCGCAGAAGGAAGGTGAGTGCATTTGTGCATTTGGCTGTGTTCTAGGAAGTGATCCCATCTTTATCTTGGCTGCCTTGGCATGCCCATCTATGGATTTATAGGAAGGAGCAACTAAACTGGATGCTATCTGCACTGCCTGGTGTCATTCCTACACTCCAAGCCATGAAAAATTGCATGTGGCCTTTTCTAACCCTGTCACGCAACTTTTTAAATTCCAAGATGCTCCAGGATGTCCTACTGGGGAAAAGAACTCCTGTAATAACAGAAAGGAAAATTAGGGTGCTGTCATGGACAGAGTCATCCACTTCACTCAAGAGGGAAGCAAGAATATACTTAATTTATATAAAGCAGTAAATCAACAAAGTTCAATGGTAAATGCAACAGATGTTTGAAACTTCCAGGGGTCTGAGCCCGGACGATTGGACCCCTTTGAGTTTCCTAGGGACTCTGCCCTGATGGTGACTTGATAGAGAGAGGCAGCCTTGGTCCAATTGTCCAGAAACAGAATTTTAATAATTTTAATATTTGTAGTGAACTGGAACAAGGCAGCAACAAGGGACAAAAGGCAGGGTATGGGGTTAGACAGGGGTACTTATACATCCCGGTGTGGGGAGGAGCTAAGGCAGGGTCTGAGGGAAGGGTCCAATAGGGGAAAACGATTAGGAATATAGAAATAACGGCACCAAAAATCAACCTATGGTAAAACAAAGAACTAGGAACCTTCTAGCAACGATTTGCATGCTTGAACTGAGGGAACATGGGAGGAAGCCTCTTGCTTACTACACTTAGAAAGGGGTTTCCCAAGGCATTAAGCCCAGGTATTCCTCTTCCCTGGGGAAACCACTCTCTACAGGTGTTCAACAAGATCCAATGGGAAGGTTTAGTTGATTATTTACAGGGAACAGGGTCAGGCAAAACTATCGGGGGGAGAGGAAGGAGGATGTGTGATGTGTATGGATGTCGTTGTTGAGCATCAAACAATGGCACAGACTCTCGATCAGAAGGCTAGAAAAACGAATCTTTATTTTTGAGATGTGACTCTCTTGTATAGTATTTCACACAGACCAATTTGATTGGTGAAACAAAGGCAAACCTCTTCAATCACATTGGTCAAAACAGATGTTCGTCAAGAAACCTCTCCCGTGAGAAAGAATGGATAAACATAGGTACAGTTACAGAAACATTTCTCTTGTTTACAGAAAGTTTCCTGGGAAAGGAATTTCCCAAAAACGAAAACAGGGCTACATACGGGGTGTGAAGGTGTCTGTGGATTTTCCTTGCAGGGAGAACGGCTATGAGACATTCAAGGCCTCTGCCTTCATCCCTCGCAAGATGCAGGCCAGGTTCATTCTGCACTACGAGGAGCTCCTGCAGAGGCGGCTGGGGAAGTACGAGTACAGCGTCAGCGTCCGGCCCCAGCAGCTGGTGGGGCGGCTGCGGGTGGAGGTGAACATCCTGGAGAACTCGGGGATAGTGAGCCTGGAGGTGCCTCCCCTGCGGAACAGCAAGCAGAAGGGCAATGGGAAAGCTGAAGGTAAGGAGAGATTTTCTGAGCCATGGCTCTGTTGTCTGTGGCGCCTTGGTTGCTTCTCGAGAAGTGGCGTGACAGTGTTGGATCTGTTTTCTCTGGGTGACTGTGTCTGTGTGGTATCTGTGCCTAAGCCTGGGAGGACTTTGAAGCTTAATGAATATAGGGCTGATCCCATTCATCTCAATAGTTGTTTTTTTTTTTTTGCTATTGTCTTTAAGAGCTTTGAACCGGGCCTTCAGGCCTTGTGCTCAGCTCTGGAGCAGGCTCTTCCCTGGCCTCCGCATCTCCTGGGAACTGTTTATTTTATTCACTCAAGTGAATTGTTTTTTCCATCCATCCATGCCAAGGAAGATAGGAAATCCTGCACTTCAGAACATGGGAAATTCCAAGAGGAAAATCCATATTTTGCCAAAGCATTAAGTGCTATCTGAGCATCTGCTCTTACGCCTAACCGTCCTTGCTCACTGTTCAGACAGTGTAAATGTAATTTTTTTCCGGCGTAACCCAACAGCTCAGGATACTGTGATTGCTACATGATGCCAAAAAACACCAAAAAAGAAAGAAGGAAGGAGGGTGCAGACTCTCTTGGGACTTGACCCTCAGTCACTCCAAGCGACACAGCACCAGCAAAATCATGTAAACAATCATAAAATAATTTGTTTGGTGAGAAAATTTCAGCTGAAATTTCAGCAAAATCAGTGAGCTATTCATATCTGCCACAGAAAGATCCTGATGCACGTGAACTGGAGCTAAACTGATTGCTCAGTGGGATTCTACTGATTTCATCCAAACCACATGAAATCAAGGCTCTCAGTGACTTGGACTATCTTCAGGTCAAACCTCGTTAGTTTCTGTGTCGTACATCCACGTGCCAAGTGATAAATGTGCTCTGCTCCTCATCAGGAGAGGGAGGAATCCTTTTTCACCTATCAGGGAATATCACAGTGCATTGTTGGCATGTGGTTTCCTGCAAGACATCTGGCATTGATCAAGGGTAGAGACAGGCTAAGCAGAGCAGACACACTGTTGGTCCAGCACAGTATGGAAATTCCTGTATGTAAATGACATACAGGGAAAACTCATGTAACTCACTATCCAAATGGCAGTCTGGGAGCACTGACATTCTTGGCATCATGCTTCAGATTTCAAAGAGCTCATATAAAAATGGGCCTGAGCTGTTGGATTCTGTGATCCTCCCTAGGCAGTAAAATGTATATAAAGTAGGTGTTCCTGTGCAGGATGGGTAATGCAACTCAAGCTCAGATTCCCTGTGCTTTATGTATGTTCAGAATTCAATTACAAACCCTTTCTGTCTGGAATCATCCCATATGGCTGTCCACTATATTCCAGCTGAATGTCATCTCTCAAGATGGATCCAAAACCAAACTATCAGAGCCATTATTTGCTCCCTGTGAAGCCTTCTTGCTAATATGACACCCAAAAACCGTGGGATCTGCACAACCAGTGAGACCTCCAGAGAAGGCTGTGTGTTTTTGAGTGAAAGACAGGTGAATTGTGAATCTCACATTTGAAGAGGGGCTGCTTGGCAGACAGTCTATATACTGGGAGTAAAACAGAAAAAAAGTGTCTGCTCTCACTTGGTTTCCCATAGCTTAAAACTCTTCAGTACCACTTGGCTGGACATTGGAACATTGGAAAATGCTACTGCCTGACTGATTTGAAGTTGAATATGTAATGAAAGCTCTCTTCCTCTATTTCCTATGTCTAAACTATCCCAGAGTTAATGATAAAATATGAGATTTGATAACTATTAATAAATTGAGAGTAGTGGATGAAAAATATGTTGTGCCATCAAGCTGTTACAAGCCACCCCAAAAGGTGAGGGTAACCCAAGTTCTTGAAACGACAGTGATTCATCAGTGTTTGTAAATACACACATGAAGGTTTATTTTAGAACAATCTGGTTGCACAGGAAAACAGATATGTTTTGGTTCTTATTATCTATAATAATATGACAATATAAAACCATAAAAATATCACTTAAGAAAATGCATGAGAGTAGAAAAATATCTCCACCTGAAAGACTTGTGATGAGGTTTGGTTGTTGCAATTTCAATGTCTATTGGTCAAAGTGGTGATCACAGGCTAGATCCATCATGTGGTGAGGGAAATCCTAGGGAAACCCACAGAATGCACAATCTTTTGGGTTTATGTTCACTCAGGTTCAGGTGGGAATGCCCAGGGGTGGGGAGCTTGTAATGGTTGTTGGAATGCTGTGGATCAAGGACACCTGAATGATGGAACGTTGTGGATGATGGGACACTTCAGGAGTCCTTGACACCTCAGAAGATACAGCTGCCTATTAAATTATGTTGCCAATTATGTCCCATCATGGCCCATCAGCAGCACGAGCACCTTCAGGCTTCCTGTGAATGTCCCTTGGGCAGGGGAGTTATCACAGCTGAGTTCACTCGATAAGGACAAAGTTCCCAAAGTTCCTTATCCTCGATAAGGACAAAGTTCCCACCTCCCAGGTCTTGCCTCTTTCCTCATCTGGTCCAACACCAGCTGCAGCCCGAGCTGGGCTGTGCTGACCCCTGGGTGGGTGCTTTGCCCATCAGCAGCTTGCCCTGAGCTGCCAGCATCCCAGTGTCTCTTCCAGTCTCACTTGTGGATATGTCCTTTTCCTGCCTCTTAGAAAGTCCTGCATCCATCCTCTCTGAATGGGGGGCAGAGACAATGTGATGACAGGTCTTTCTAGGACATTTCCTTGTACAGTATCTCCTGTGCACATGGCTCCATCTGGGAGTTGTATTTTTCCCAAAGGAAGGCATTAGGCATGTGAGGTCTGGAAAACGATCTTTTGGCATGTGCAGGTGTTGTCTTCTGTCACATACAAACCCCAAAATAGGAGGCATTGAGGCCAAAGATCCTGACCTTCTCTGGTGACCTCAGAACGGAGCCACTTTCTGAATGATGTCCTGGATGCTGTCCTCATCTTGTTCCTCCAGTGTAGCTGTGTGAGAACTAGCCATGGGCTTGGCCAGGAGACATTAGGCTGCTTGAGGATGACTGTTTCTTTCTGAAGTCAAAGGTCTCAGAAAGCTTTTTATTTCTTATAACAGCTGTCTGGAAGTTTCCACATGTTAGTGGAGGATGAACTTTGCATTTGAGCTCTAATCCCGAATCTGCCAGACTCCAAAATAATTTAGGTTTAACTGTTCCTCTTGTAAGGACGACAATTTCATCTGGAAAATGCTTTTTCCTGCTCTGTTTACTTCTCCAGCTGAATTTAGTGGAAAGTTTGTCTGAAGGCTCTGCTAACTCCCTCAGTGTGAGCACAAACCAGCTCAAGCATTTGGAGCTCATCCATGCTCTGGACTCTGAAGTATCTCATAGACTTTTCTCTCTCTGTCACTTGTTTAAAAAGAACAAGGCCAATAAACAGAGGAGAGTAATTGTGATCCAGATATCAAGTACAGCCTAAAAAAGAAACCTGGGGGAAGATATAGGAACTGTGTTCAAGAATATAAAATGCTGCTGCAACGAGGAAAAGGATACTGTCTGTGCCTTCTGTGTCAATTACTAAAAAAACAAGAATTCATGGATTTATAATCCACAAGGAAAAATGTAAAGTAGACATTGAAAATGTCTAACAGTGAAAAAAGTGAAGTTCTGTAAAGGACTGGCAAGTACAGGCACCGAGGTTCCATTACTGAAGGTCTGGAGCGTTTCCTGATTGTATCAAAAAGCTAAGTAGGAAGGGATTCGGTCTGGGAACATGGGATGAATTAGATAAGTTACCTTCTAGACCTGATTTTTGTTATTCCAGCGGGAAAAAAAAAAAAAGTTTTCTTGGACCTTTTCTATCAGACCATTTTTTGGTTTTTAACTTCTGTCCCAGGGATGGAGATGAGTGGCTGTGAAGAGGATGGGAGAGATTCCTCATCAATTCTTGTCACTTAAAATGGCCGTGTGAGACAGCCTTGGAAACTTCCTCTCCAGAGACCCTTAAAGCACCGTCTGTGTTAGAAAGGATGACATTTATCACCTCCAGAGAGTGTTTTGAGGAGCAATAAAGGGAGGCAATGTGATCCACATGCTCCTCCTAGATTCCATGTTGCTTAAAAAAACGGGTTACATGTGATTATGCTCATTTAACCGGTGGGGAAGCTGAGGCATGGAGTTGCTGCCTAATTAAGCTGATTTCCAATGGTCCATAGAAATGTTAAGACTGTAGCTCGTGCTGTTATGACACAGCATCTTGTCCCCACCCATCACTGTATTTATGGCAGAGAAACATGGAAGTGTTGCCCAAAGGCCACAGACATGGATGTGCAGGAGGAATAAGGAGGGAGCTCCTGACTGATTCTCAGTGACCCTGGTGTGATATAACCAGGCAGCCTAACCCACAGCAGGCTTTCCTTTCAGTTGAGGAAAAGTAATGTGAAACCCCCAGATCAGAAATCTTTGCAGCCATTTCTATGTGTTCTAGGCTTTTCCCACATACTGGCAGATAAATAGGATTGCTGGAAGCAATAGAATACAGATGGAAAAATCAAGAAGTCAGATACAAGCAAATCTGATGCATTATGTATTAAAAACATATTGTATCTGTTGATTCATCAGATCAAAGGGCAGCTATAAAAATAAAAACAGATCAAGACTGAGGTGAAATCTTATAGCAATGTTGATTTATAACTTTTCTTTGCCAAGAGAAATCTGAACTGTACATGAATTTTAGAAAAAAATGTCAAACCTCTGGGTAATCATTTTATAAGCCCCCTCTAAGATACAAAACTAATGTCTTTGTGTGATTTCAGTGTATTGGCTGGGACCTCCCTCTCTGTTTCCATCAGGATGAATGGATTGGAGCTCTCATAGCAGGAGAAGCTGTGATGCAGTCAGTTCTTGATTTTACTGAAATTGAGTGATATCTGCCATTCAGTCTCCTTGGACAAGACTTTTGCTGAGGAGTTTGTTTCACAGTCCAGGTGCTCTAATTATAATTTGCTTGTGTAAAATTAGGCCTATGATAAAACCCTTCCCTATCTCAGTAGAACAGTCTTGTGCCTTGTCTTTTCAACTGCACTCACAGGACAGCTGTGAAAGTAAATCGAAATCACCCTGGAAGTAACATCTTGGAGTGCTATTGATTTCTGAATCTTACTCTTATTCCTTTGTCTAGAGGAACCTAGATTGTACATGGCACTTCAGAGTAAAAGTTACAGATTTGGCTAATCATTTCATAAACCCACAATGATTATGCCTAATCCTGGCATTTCTATGGACTTTGACCAGTGGGAAATGAGGTAAGTTAGGTAACCACTCCATGTCTCCATTTTCCTGCTTGTTAACAAGACATAATCACATATTTCTGCTTTTGTAGATCACTGTGGGGTCTGGATGTGAGGCTGTGTTCCTTGTTGCTCACAGATGTCACATTGCCTTTCCCTAATGCTGCTCAAAGCCCTTTACAAAGGTGAAGTGCCACTGTTCATTACAGAAACAGAATTATTGGATCCCCTGGAATGGAGCTTTCCCAGACTGCCTCCACCTTGTCATTTAGATCAGTATTGTTAATTTACTGTTAATTAAAATTATCCTAAATCAAATGTCTGTCTGGCCAGAAGTATCATACCTTAATCTCTGACACTCTTGACCTGATCTCCACTTGAATAATGGAGCCTAGAAAATAAGCTTAGATGTTGGTATTTGCATTGTGTGCACCTGAACTGGAACTGAACCTCTCCCATCCCTAATTTCCCTGTCATACCACAGAGTTTTTGGGCATTTTTGGCAAAGATTTGAGATTTCCCCTCACGGTATAATTAAGCAGCTGATTCCTACCAATTCCAACCAGCCCAGGAGCAGACCTAACAGAACTTCTGTGCCTCAGAGGAGTGTTGGAATAATCACTGTGAGGGCTAAAGAGCCCAAGAACAACTTCAGTTGACAATCTATTTTTGTGTTTTCAAAACCCAGTTGGGGAAAGGGGGAAAGCCCTTGAAATCTGGAGAAGTTCAGGGGCCAAATCAGTCTCATGTCAGGGTCCAAATGGAGCTCAGTGGGAAAGAACAGTTGGCAAACCACAGGAGGGTAAGGTGGGATTTGGTTTACATAGAGAGGCAACAGGGAACTTCCACATCCCTCAACTTTTAAACAATGAGCACAGGTAACAATACAAGGAGAGCTTCCTGCAGGGTGACTCAGACCTTAATATTTGTCTTCATCTGAGGTGCCCCCTGCCAGGCACGTCCTTCTTTATGGATTTTCAGAGTTTAGGATGAGTTACATCTTAGGGATGCAATTTGTGTGATTGCACTGGCAGTGCTGGATTTTGTCTGAATTTGTTAGACTGAAATTGCAGGGACTGTAGTGATAAACTTTTGCTGAATGTGAAGGCAGCTAAGGTGACTTCTTAAAATGTAGACATTACACATAAGACACTTATCAGGGATCAGTCACTCAGATCCATCCCACCTCACATGCCTGTGGTACATCTGAACATGCCACCTCAAGAATTCTTTATTATCAATAAGGGAAAATCTACAGTGTGATTCATCTAATCCTGGAAGAAATGTTTAAACAGGTCAAATGAATCATACCTGCATTGACTGTCAGGATCTCAGGTGTAGGATCTGCATCCTGGATGTCTAGAGCTGGCTGGAATGGGCAGCGTGTGCATGTCTGGGGTTGTGTGTTTGGCCAAACAGAGTTGAATACAGGCATTTTCTACAGACATTTATATCCCTGAGAACACTGCAAGATGGGTTTCAGTTTAAAGTTAGAGGAGAGGGGTTGATTTTTTTTTTTAATGTCTCTTTTTTTATCACTGGAGAGCTGGATCTTCAATCCCAGTAAGTCACTCTGGCTGATTTGGCTCCATGGCAATACCACCAGGGCTGTGCTTTGACATCTGTAAGGCAATGGGAAAAACCTGTAATATTGTGGTTTTATCTCAACAGGTGATGTGTCTCCTCCTCCCTCTACTGTCATTGGGCACACCAAAACCTTAGCTAAGGTTACATTCAATCCCAGTGTTGTTGAGCAAACCAGGATCGCCCGAAATGGAATTTTGGGAGACTTCATAATTAGATACGATGTCAACAGGGAGCTGAGTGTTGGGGATGTTCAGGTACTGTACACATGATTCATCTTTTCTGTTTTATTAACTGTATCTGAGATGCTTCAATTGTTTTGCCTGCTCCAAATTCCTAGAAAATGCTTTCCGAGTGAAGGCTACTCCTTCATCTTGTAAGAACTGTCCAAAATAAAACCAGTCAATTAGCAGCCACAAGATGGACTTAAACCCCGACTTCATTGAGCTTCCTTTTTTTTGTGTCTGCTTTTCAGTTTCTCAATATACTGGCTGTATGTATCTGGATATAAGGCCAGTTCCTCAAGTGAATGTTGTGGTTGTGATCTGTAGGCACACATGTTACATCCTTGCTGCATTTGGAAAGAAATTCAAATGTCAGCCATGGAAGGAGATGTGGAGAGCTCCAGCTGGCTTATTCAGTCTGGATAAACAGGGGACCAGAATTAAGAAGGATGCTGATGCCTTAAGTTTTAGCTTTCATGTTTTTCAGATTCTGTGCTGCCTAGGGGTGTAGTTCTGAGCCTCATATTAAGTGTTAGCAAGCTCTCT
>VYZR01045154.1:30838-43925 GCA_013400675.1 Oxylabes madagascariensis
CTTTATTCTTTATCTCTGTCCAGTCTCTGTTCCAGGTCAGCCTTCCCAAGGCATCAATACCAAGGAGCATTTATATCCTCCAGTGTAGAGAGAGTCACTGAAAGCACCCAAATATCCAAATATCCTAAAATGATGTGTGTAGGGCATTGCACCACGACCTTACCTTTGACTCCCTTGCTCTTCCACAGATCCTCAATGGATACTTCGTGCACTACTTCGCCCCCACAGATCTTCCTCCCTTGCCAAAGAACGTGGTGTTCGTGCTGGACAGCAGCGCTTCCATGGTGGGGACGAAGCTGAAGCAGGTGAGCTCCTTGTGCCTGTTCTGACTGCTTGGCTCTGAGGTGGCAAAGCTTGGCTCAGGCTTTGTCTCACCATTGTTCTTATGCAAAATGTTTGCTGTGTCTGAGGTGAGAGGTGGCTCTGAAGACACCTCAAGGTGAGAGGATTTACCTGCAATGAGAAATGATCATGTTCATGGGAATGGGATGCGAACAAGGAATGTAGAAGGATTCATCACTCTGTAAAGGTCAGTGCTGCCAAAATTGAGCATAGGATTGTCCGGGGTGGTTCTGTTCTGAGCAGTTTGAAGAGAGGCAGATCAGGCAGAATTCCCAGCAAAGTGCATTCATCAGACTCTTGTATCCAGTCTAACAGCGCAGAGAAGACACTGCTGCCTTTAAATTACCTTGGCAAAACACTTAGTGAAGTATAACTCAAGAGCTTCTGCTGAAAGAAAAGTCATTTTATCCTTTTTGAGAATCTCAGTCTTTCAGAACAAATCTCAGATGTTTTTCCAGGGCACAGACCTTAATGTGAGCCACCATACCAAGCTGAAGGGCACAACAAATATAAATGGCATATGGATTCTATGGATCCAAATTATCTTCCCCAGTGACTGGGGAAGGAGATGACTCATCAAGAGAGTTGTTAACAAGCAACCCAGTCCTGTGCTGAATGAGGTCTCAAATCAAGACGCCTTTGAATCTGTAAAAAGTCCCGTGGACAGAGCCTGGCTCTTGGCTTTCTGTTATCCTTCTGCTGAAAAATTACCACCCTGCCTCGGAATAAACAGTTTTGGTTCAAATGCCCCCAGTCCTGCAGGCTGGAAGCAGACAGCCAGTGACCAAGTGCTGAACCAGGGAGATTAAAACTCCAAAGGGCTTTGGTGCTTTTGTGAGCTGCACAAGTAGTCAGCAGATTAACCTTGCACTATGAAAGCTTTTATTCTCCTCTTGAGTATCAGAGTTTCTTTTCATTACACCTACCTAAAACAACACAGCCATTAACCCCTAAAGGTTTACTTCACAGCCTAGGCAGTTTGTGCTGCTAAACCTGGATCTCAAACAAATTAGCTACAGAGAGGTTCCTCTTGAGCCTGAAGTGAGAGAAGTGTCTATCCAGAACCTTTGTTGAGGCTGCACCCAACTTTTTGTCTTTTATCCCAGCGTATTCTTTTTATGGAGAACCACTGGTACATTATGGAGGAGTGCTAGCCATTAACCCCTAAAGGTTTACTTCACAGCCTAGGCAGTTTGTGCTGCTAAACCTGGATCTCAAACAAATTAGCTACAGAGAGGTTCCTCTTGAGCCTGAAGTGAGAGAAGTGTCTATCCAGAACCTTTGTTGAGGCTGCACCCAACTTTTTGTCTTTTATCCCAGTGTATTCTTTTTATGGAGAACCACTGGTACATTATGGAGGAGTGCTATGGGATGGAAGCACTTCTCTTCCTTTGATTCCAGCTGCTCCAAAAAATAGAACTTCATGGATTTAAGATCAAAAGCATAAAACCCCCACACAGATTAATCAAGCAAAGACCAAAATCTAGGACTGGCTGAAAAAAAAACCTCTCTTGGTTCTCTAGGAAAGTATGATCAGTTACAGCCATGTCTGCTCAGTGTCCTTTTTACACAGTTGTTGATGTCATTAAGATGTTTATTAAATTACAAACAGATTCCCTGGTGGCAGGATACATCTGAGCAGAGGAAATGTCTCCTTTTTGTCTTTTCTCTTGGACTCTCACAGCTGTGGAGATCTGTGGTGTCGTGTAGAGAGCTGGGAAATCCCATGAGACTGTCTTTCCTCATTTCTCTCTACTGGGTCACATGCAAGGTCAGCTAAAAATACAGTCAGCAATTGTAAAGAGTGCTCCTGTGGGTCAGCTGCAGTGACTATGGCAAAGGACAGATCTTAGGATTGTATAAGCAAGGATGGGAAACATCAGCTGTGCACCTTTTTCTGTAGCAACTGGAGGAGATTTTGTACTCTTCAGTCACCTGCCCTCACGAAGTAAATGGCAAAGTGACTCAAGTGGGGTCAGGATTTCATGCATCCTACAGTTCCCGCAACCCAATTGTGAGTCATTTATCTTTTCCTCTCCCAAGGTTTTCCTTGCCCAATGTGAATTTTTATCTGCTTGTGCCATACCTTTTTTCCTAAGATATCTCAATCTTTGAAGCAACAAATGTCCCATTGCAAACACAGAGTGAGACTGGTTGATCAACTTGAATCAAATCATTGGAGGTGTTCTAAAAGGGTGTGGATGTGGCACTTGGAGACATGGTTTAGTGGTGAACACAGTGGTGCTGTGTTAATAATTGGACTTGATGATCTTAGAGGTCTTTTCCAGCTTTAACAGTTCTTTGGTTCTGTGATTGAGACCCTTGAAACCTTCCCCTCACATCACTAAGAAATGTATTAGCTTTGAGGGGAAGATATTTCTCCTCAGTTTACACAGCCTCTGAGCTCTGGTGATGTCCAGCAGACTCGGATATGTTGCAGCAGTCAAATTCCTCTGAGAACCTGAGCCTGTGCTACAAGCTCCTTTTAGCACTGGCAGGGAGATGAAGTTCAGGAACAGAAAATTCTTGAGCATGATGAGAAAAAAATATTCATGTGGTCAAGGATTTGCACATCGTTACTGCTGTCCCACTGGCAAGGAAAATCCCCATGAACTTAGTTCCTTCGTTTGCAAAGAGACAGCAAGTTCTGTGTGGAATAGTTACTTTTAACAGCCAGGAGAGCCTGGGGAAGAGGTTATATATGCAGGGTTTACTGGGAAGCAAAATGATTTGCCCTTTAAGCAGTCTACCCTGCTGATTTTATGGTACCTTTGGCTAGGTAGAAGGGGATAGAGCAGTTTTACATGAGTATAACCGGGAGAAAAAGGGGCCAGTTGTAAGTTCACCACCTTGTGATTACCATCATTGCACCCAGCTTCACTGAATATGGTGAGAAAGGACCCTTGTTTCATAACAAGAACGTTCCAAGCTGTGAATATGTCCACAAGAGGATGAATTTGCAGGTATTTTGAAGATGCATGGTAAAATAGAGTTGTTTCAACCACGTATTTGTTTCACCTCACCTTTCCCACAGGCAATAAATGCCACACACTCAGTTAGGCAGCTGGATTCACCACATGCCTGGCAATTTGTCAATGGTGCTGTGCCAGACTGTAATTTTCTCTGAGGTTAATTGCTCTAGGAGGAACCCAGCTGAAACTGGGACCTGCTGGGGATTTGCAAGGGCCTCAGTTCATTTGCCTGAGCCTGTCCAAAGGACACTGTTGGTACCCTTGAGTCACCCACACTGCTGGAGCCCAGCTGAGGGCCCTGTGTGCCCAACCCCTCACCCTCTGTGCCTCAGCACAGACACCCCCAGGAGCTTCAGGGTGGTGAGGGAGCAGACAAGCAGCTGAGCACTCGATGCTCTCCTTCCAAACTCCTCTGACTTCTGCTGGTTGCTGCAGAACTGGCTGTGAGCCTGTTGACTGTTGATCCAAACAAAGGTTGCTGCCCAGGAGAGCAACCTTAAATCGCCAGGGAACTTTGGAAAAAATGCTAATTCTAATTACACCCTTCAGAGCGTTCAAAGCTGCTGTGATGAGGAAAGTTTTGTCAGGTTTTCCATTTCTGTTGGAAAGAGACAACTTGAGAGAACACAGAAGAGCTGTCTGCAGCACCAATAACCCCATGCAGCTGCCTCCTGCTCAGGAATCCCCCACAGCAGTGTTATCTCAGTCCTCTCTGGAGGTGTGAATATGGGATATAAGAAACACTGCAGTAAATAATACATCAGATCCATGTAGATTTTATTTGCTCTAAGCAAATAAAAATAAAATTTCTCTTCCAAGAGAAATGCAAGTACTTGTTATGCAGAAAAATAATCTGCCTAACCCTAAAACTTTTAAATAATGACAGGGTCATGCAGAGAAACGAGCAACCTTCAGAGAAAGATGCCCTCAGGTATTCAGGAAGGGAGCACCTGCTTCTGGTCTTAGGACTGACAGCCAATTTTGCTTCATGCTGAGGCAATAGAAGAAGAGATGAAATTTCCCAGGAAGATCCCAGACCACCTATAAAGCCCAAGTCCTTTAATTGAGTTTGAAGTAAATAGGAGGCAAAGGTGAGGGTAGAGTTTGCACGGAAATGCTGCTGAGGCTTGAACTGAAAGCTCATGAAGACACCGAGAGCCGTCCCAAACGTTTCAATTGGACCATCACTGAGTTCATCAAAGGATGGACTGGAAACAGGTGCTGCTGATGTGCCAGACACAGCCCAGTGACCACCAGACAAAGCTGTGGTGAAATGGAAGTGGCTAGATGAAGCTAGGGGAGACAGTCCATGGATTGGGGTCACTGAGGTTTATGTACCAGAGCTACAGACAGCACAGCTCTTGGTCTGAGGCTGGGATGAGGGCCCAGGCTGGCACTTAAATGGGCAGGAGAGTGGGTGGGGGCCCCAGCTGGGGCTGGGCAGAGCCATTCAACCTCTCGGTATCCTCCAGGCTCTGGCAAATGCATAAAAGTCAGAGAAGTGAAAGAGCTTTCTTTAGTAGTCCTTTCCAAGCTGGAATTAAGGGGTTTTTTTTCCAGCTGCTGGAGCAACACCTGGAAGCCAGACCTGGCTTCTGTGTGTGTTTTCATCATGGGTCTGTTATGTGAATTTAGGCTGGTTATTTTCTTTGCCTGTGCTTGTCTCTTTGCAGAGTCTTGTCTCTTTAGCTGACAAACCCATGTCTGGACTTATGGCTGTACAAAGATCCCCCCAGTCTAAAAGACACCAGATCTTTGTCAAGACTGAACTGATTAGATTAGCACTGTTTGCAGCAACACTGCTATTTCCAAGCAAATACCCCTTCACCCTAAATTAGGGTGTGTCCTACACGTTGCTCAACTGGGACCATTTGTTTCTGGCTGTGGAGAGCAGCTGAAGCTCAGAAGTGCTTGTGGCACCTCACGGTAGCCCTGATTTTCAAGCCTGAGATGTTTTGGTTTCTAGCAATTCTTTTCCCAGGCGATTTTCTGTAAACAAGAGAAATGTTTTTATAACTGTACCTATGTTTATCCATTCTTTCTCACAGGAGAGGTTTCTTAATGAATATCTGTTTTAACCAATGTGATTGAAGAGGTTTGCCTTTGTTTCACCAATCAAATTGGTCTGTGTAAAATAGTATAAAACAGAGACATCTCAAAAATAGAGTCCTTTTTTCTAGCCTTCTTAAAGATCTCAGAGTCTGTGTTGTTGTTTGGTGTACAACAGCGATACCTCACGTGGGATCCTGCAGGAGTGAGGCCTTCCATGTTGTATTACTGTCATCAAACAGTGTTCACAGGTAGCTCTGAGGTCCCCACGATGTAATTTGAGGTCCCTTAGGAGTGAGGGATATGATGCTGCGTCATGAGGAGAGAGATTTTGCTTGGATGGTTACCCTTGATGTAGTGACACAATCTTCTGCAAAAACAATCTGCTCTCTTCTCTGCAGAGTTTTGGGCAAAGAATTGGCTTCTTCTTGTGCCTGAGGCGGTGGTTTAGGATGGAAACGGGCAGGGGAAGGGCTGGAGGCAGAGACAGGCAGGAGGGCATAGGGATCCTGGAGCTGGAGATGCCAAGGGGGTTGAGAAATGGTGAAAATTGGATGGGGGCAGGTGTTGGAGGACTGTGAGGGCCCTGTGGCAGACTCTTAGGTGGGAAAACTGGAAAATTTGCTTTTTAAAGGAAGTATTTAGTGCTCTTGCATTGCTTAATGCTAACCCTGAGCAAAAGTTCTGGATCTTTGCTTCAACCAACAAACCGTTGTCACCACCCCTCACTCACTGGAGATCAGAGAATCCTAGAATGGTGTGGATTGGACAGGACCTTGAAGATCATCCAGTTCCAACCCCCTGCCATGGGCAAGGACATCTTCCACTAGATCAGGTTGCTTCAAGTCCTGTCCAGCCTGGCCTTGGACACTTTCAGGGGTGGGACAGCCACAGCTTCTCTGGGCACCCTGTGCCAAGGCCTCACCACGCTCACAGACAAGAATTTCTTCCCAGTATCCAATCTAAATCTCTCCTGTTTCAGTTTAAAGGCACTCCCTCTTGTCCTATCATTAGGATCCTCTTGTAAAGTCCCTACCACATGTCGTGTAAAAAGAAATGAAAACGGGGAAGTCATAAGGGAGGAGCAGCACATCTCTCCTAGCAGGTTACACCCATGGATGGGAAGTTCTGAGTAGGGGCTAGAAAGCTTCAAACCTGGCAGGTTTCTGGCTGCTGAGACACCCACTCTGTGAGAGTGGCTACGTGATGAAGGATGGGGGCAATCAGGATGAAGAGCATGATGAGCTGTGTCTCAGCTCAATTCCTGCTCTGTAACACAGCAGTTGGTGATTGCTGAAATTGAGGGGATGTGTTGTGGACAGCTTTTGGGCATGTCAGCTCTTCCTAGCACGGTGTTGGGGCTGATCTGTGTGACAGAAAATGACAGTACTCAATTACTGGAACTGTGGGCCTGATATTTCGGAGTCTGAAAGATTTTAGCCTGCTAGCAGCTGCTAATCTTTTCCCAAGGGAAAATTTCTCAAGAGAGTTTCTTCTCAAAACAATTTTGGTAAACAACTATTTTTTTTCCCCAAAACAATCTCTCCAGGTGGTGTTTCAGCCTTTCTAGTTCTGTTTCTCTAGTCTAACCAATGGGATTAGAGAGGTGTCGTTCCTGTTCACCAATGATGTTCAGTCTGTATCAGAACACCTTATAAAAAGTAGGAAGAATTAGACAATAAAGCCTTCTTTCTATGCTCGTTGCCTTCTGAAATATATGGAGTCTGGCATCTTTTCTCATGCCCTACAACGACACTGGAACAGTTTTCATGCCCTGGGATGAACTCCATCTTCTGAGGAT
The DNA here is from genome assembly GCA_013400675.1 of Oxylabes madagascariensis. Taxonomy (NCBI): domain Eukaryota; kingdom Metazoa; phylum Chordata; class Aves; order Passeriformes; family Timaliidae; genus Oxylabes; species Oxylabes madagascariensis. The sequence goes on from VYZR01045154.1 coordinate 38,003, forward strand.
GGGCAGAAGGAGAGATGTCAAGCTCTGCATTGAGGGCATGGGGCATTTTTCCCTCGGTGCTGACCTTTTTGCTGCTATCTCCATGGAAATTTTTAGTCATGCTGACAGGGTGGGGGTTTGACTGTCTGATGGGCATTTTATGGGATCTGATTCCACTGAAAATGAGCTAAGCACAAGAGAAGAATGTGGCCTTCAGACACTGCTGTGTCAGTCTGGCTGTGTGCCCACGCAGCCTCGTTGTTTCCAGTGGGATTATTTCAGTATGACACTGTGGGGCAGCCCTTAAGCTTTTTCCCTTTGCCTTATTTACTGTACAGAATTGTTTACTGCTCCAACTGCAATCCATTCTGCACTGTGATAAGGGCTTCGAGTAACAGTGCTTGGTGCTGATCAGAACTCGCCTCCTTAAACCTTCACACTGGCATTTATTCACATCTTCAGTGCTGCAAAGCATCCTCAGAGATTGCAAAAACTGAGCTTCCCTCTGGACCCATGGAACTCCTGTTCCTGAGAAATCAGATCAGTTTTGATCATCAGATTAGTATTTCATGTATTTATCCTCACCATGCTGCTGGGTGCTAGGCAAGTGAGTTACCCCAGCTGATCACATCCTTGAAGGCAGTATTATCATCCACTGAGCAAAAATTCAGTGATTAAGTGTCCTGGATGGATGTGGAGCTAAGTGTTTTACTCAATCTTAAGTGGAAAATCTTTTTCAGAAAAGACAATAGGAAAAAACATTTGTTCTAAAGCATGGTTGTTTTTCAGCCTGGGAAACTACAAAGCAACTTTTTTTCAGGCCATATAGGGAGTCAGCAATGTTCAAGTGACCAGCAAAGGACCTAGGATGTTCAGGAGGGGGAGACTGGACCATGGGCTGGAGACAGACCTTTATTGTCCAGAACTCTATATTAAAACTCCCTCCCATCACAGGCCCGTGTCAGCATTGAACAAAATGCTTCTTGTCCGGAATTGTGAAGGAGTTTTCCCTGGTTACGCCATTCTTGTCTGCCAGGAAGAAAGCACAAAGATACATTGACAGGGAGAGGGGCAGTTGCAGTTCCTCAGTTGCAGGACATTCCCTGTGGGGGCAAAAAGGGCCAATTGTCCTCTCTGAGAGTGGGATGCAGGAGGTAAAACAATCCAGGGGTACACTCCTGGGTTAACCCCTGGTTTTGGCACAGGAGTCCCTGTTGCTGGCAGGTGAATTGTGACCAGCATTATGTGGGCAGAAAGGACACTGGGACACAGAGGAAAGCAACACTCACATGATGTGGCTTCAAACCTCAGCAGGAACAACACTGCCCAAACCTTTGCTCTCCCTGTGCTTTGGCTGCTCCCTGTAATGTGGCAATGGTGCTCCCACCGCCTTCCCCGTGGCTCTGCACCCAAACCAGATCTATGGCAGCACCTTGTCTGACCGTGTTAGCACCATTTCAGGTGTGACTTTGATGCCAGCCTTTCCTTAAGTCACTGTACTAATTAATCCTTCTGACAGACCATGGGGACTTTGATGAGCTTTGGCTGTTGCTGTTTGAAAAACCCAGCTCTGGGCTTTTTTATCAGCTGCCTCTGCTGTTTGGAAAGGGAAAGAGAAGAACCAAAGCACAGAGGATACTGAAGGGGAGGAAGGAGCTCTTTTGGTTTTTCTCCCTGTATGTCCTTGCAATCTTCTGCCAAACAATATATTCACTTGTACTTTTCTCCTTTTTGCTGTAGGAGATCTCATTTCTGAGCCCCTCCCTGCACTGTTGCACTCTTAGGCACATTACTGGACAGAGCTCTGGCTTCCTAATTCCCTCTGAGCTTACATCTTGTGCCTTAGCTCCTTTCTTGTCAAATTTGGTTTCTCACAAGGGATCCGGAAGGACAAAGGGTGCTGAAATTTTGTCTTCTAGCTGCGGGATCTTTGAGCACATGGATGCAGATGGCCCCAGATCTGCTCTCTGCAGGCTGTTCTTGTGCATCTCTCCCTCCCTGTCAGTGCCTCCTGTTTTCCAAAGGCTGTGGTTGGGAATGCTTTCCTCTCTACCAGCAGTGCTCTCTAGACCGGCTGATCCTGAGCCCAAGCAGTTCCCTGGACTGAGCTGGAAGAAGCTGTGCCCCTGGTGATGCAGTCCTGCAGCCCAGCTGTTGCGAGGGTGGCCGGATGAAACACTTCGAAGTGCTCCTAAGGCGATGGAAAGTGTGAATACGTGGGCTTGGGATTTGCATTTTAATGAGGTGTTTGAATTCTCTCCTTGCTGGCCGATGTCTGGCAGTGCCACAGCTCCTAACAACCACATATTGTGTCCCTGTGACTGCACAGCTCTCAGGGTAGCCAGGCCTCACCCTCGCCCCGCTCCCCAAACAAACAAGGGTCTGTGAAAGAAATGTCACCAGGACTCAGATTCCTCCTAAAAGGTGCCCAGATGGTCTGACATCATCCCAGATGTCTCTGAGGCAGATCTTTGGCCCAAAAAAAGGCTGAAGGCTCTCAGCTTTCCCGTAAGAGTGTGTATCTTCCCATGCTTTGCTCCACCAGTGTTCAAGCAAGATGAGGTCTGTCAGAGCTAACTCCATGGGCTGGATACAAGGGTGACAAATCACAGCCAAACTCGAGTGGAGCTGAGGGAGTTCTGCTCTTCCTGCTGTTGCTGGGGCTGGTACAGCTCTCAACCACCCTGGCTGTGATGTAGCAAGCAAGAACCAGACAGGCAGCAGCTGTGTCACCTGTCCAGGTGTCCGTGCAGAGGTGACAGGGAAGGTCAGAGGGGTGGCTGGGAGCTGCTTTGTCTCCGGCCTCATAGGCTGGAGCAGACACTGTTTGCACAGCAATCATTTAGATTGAGCTCCTCTCCTCTCCCATCATCTGTGATGCACAGACATAAACTGTGGTCACTCCCTGGCAGTCATGGTCACCCCACCTGTCCCCAGCTGTAGACCAGGGTTGTACTGCCCCAGGTTTGGAGGTGATATTTTCTAGCCCTGGAGTGGCTGTTTCATTCCCAAGGTTCCAGCTGTGTTGGCAGCTCATTCGCCAGCACAATTCCTCATCTCAAATGCAGTGGCAATTCAGTCTACACCTCACAGCTCAATTTTATCTGTGCTAATTTGAAGGAAACGAGGGAATCTTCCCCCACCAAGTTTAAATCCTCATTTAAAACTTGACTCTGACACGTACAAACTGTCCCCAAATGATAAAAAAGGATTTTTATTCAGCTGTTCTGTATTGTTACTTCCTGCCATCCTCTGCTTTAATCCTTGTTCCAAATGCATCTACCCAGGCAAACATGTTGGGAGAAGTATTTCACCTTTGTTGGGAGAAGTATTTCACCTTGCAGCACCTGGCACAGAGGCACGGGACCCCTAAACTCTTTTTCCTCAGTGTGAGTGGGCCCAGCTTATCTCCAAAATGAGCCAGTGTCATGTGCACAGCCATGGAGGAATGGCCTGGCCCTCAGCAGGGTAGAAATGGTTAATTTTCTGCCTCTTTGGCAGGAGTTTCAGTGGAATGACTCACTGGGGCCAGGTGGGAGTGGAACTGCAAGAACCCCATTGGCAGCAGAGCAGTTTGGGAATCCCATGGCAGCCACAGCCCTTGGCTCCTTGGAGCCAGGAGAAATTCCAGCTGTGACCCTGCAAGGACAGAAGCAGAAACCTGCTGCTGTATCCCAGCTGAAGCTGCAGGCAGAAGAGCTTTGCAAAGCCTTGGCTGGGGTCTGGTGGAGGTGGGAGGAGAGGGCTGGGCACCAACTGCACGTGGTCATGGCCAAATCCTTCAGGATTTCAAGCAGTGCACTTTTACCAAGATATTCTCCTTATGAAAAGCTGGTTTTGCCTGCCAGCTCCTGAATCATATCCAGCACTCTGAGGGAAGTCACATCTGTCTCATAAACCATTAGTGGGTGAGGAATGCTGGTAGGTAGCAGAACATGTTGTTGCCACCCCATGAGGATTGCAGTCATTGGGACACACCTGGGAGTCCTCATGAGCTGGGAAGAGAGATGGAAATAGGAGGAGACAGGAGATTCAGAGCACTCTGGGAGAGCTGGAGAGACAGTTCAGCTCCTTTTGGCTCCAGCAACAATCAGAATACTCAGAGCAGGGCAGGATTAGTTCTTGAGGTGAGTCCCACCTTCTCTGCTTGAGGGCAATGCCTGGAGACAGGCACTTCCTGACAGTGACTCAGCCCACCCTAAAACCTGTCCAAAACAGATGGGATGGATTATTCCCTCGAGGTGGCTTCCCCTGCCTGGAGCAGGATTAGATGTGATGCCCAGCTTTCTGATGACTGAGTGGGAAAAGCTGAATCCCACCCTTTATTTTTACTGTGGATGGAGTAAAAGCTGCAGGAGGATGAACCATATGGCCTCCCTCACTCTGTTTGCTTTGGAGCAAAACCATGTGCACACACGCACACTTGTACACATGTTTGTGTGCATGTTCCATAAATTCAAAGGGTTTTAATTTAAGTTGCAGAGGCAAGCACAGGATACAGATGCCAGAATCCAGGCTGTCAGTGCATATCCATTAAAATATGGCAGAAGTTTTTCCTGGGAAAAATTGACTCAAACTCCGTGGAGGGACAGAAATGAGACAAAAAGCTAAGAGGAAATGAAAGAAGTGGGGAGAGGGATGCTCCTAGCCCCACATTTGGCTCCTGTATGAGGGTGTGGGGAAGTGCTGGGTTTCCTGGGAATGTCTGTTTCAGTTCCCTCCTGATCCTCTCAGCAATTCCAGCTTGGATGCTGTGCACACCAAGCTACTTCTGCTCTGTGTTGTTTTACCTTTTGCTTTCCTTTTCTTTTGGCTGAACACGGGCAAGAATGTCAAAAGGAATTTGTGAGGATAAGGAAAGTGAGATGCAGCCTCTCTGCAAGTAGGCCAAAGCAAGATTATTGCTCCTTTTGCCTTGTTCTCAGAAAACAGCAGAGCTTATTTGGGCCCAATAAATCCCTCTGAGAAAAGTGCAGTTTCACAGAATTGGGGAAAAAAAACTGAAAAGAGGGCTTTTGTAATGGGAGAGGTCAAGCAATGTTAATTACAATCAGAGCTGTAGTATAGATAATGAGATTTGGGGAGGTTTTCTTCAAATCATTGCCTCTAGGAACCTCTGTTTCTCCCCTTTGTGGGAGTAGAGGGGGGATGCGTATGTAGGGAGCTGTTGTGGTCTCGTTGCTCCTTGCTTTAACACCCTGCCCAAATTTCCTTCAGCAGAGCTTGGCATGGAGGCCTGCTCACACACAGGATAGAAGGTTGTCCATTTTCACTTTCTGCTTATCTGATGCATTTTTTGAGGGATAAATACTCAGGGCAGCCTTGTTACCATGGAATTAATCCAAGAGTCCTTTTCTCCGCTGTGTGGTTGCTGCCTGTGCACGTGTGGGATGGTTTGGCTGACTGAACTGTGGGCTGGGAACCCCAAGTTTTGGGAACCTCTCACTTTCTGACCTTGACATAATTACAAAAGTAGCCTGGTTTTCCTCCCTGTAAAATGGAATGCAGAGGGTGTCTCTGAAGGGTGATGTCATGCATTATCTGAAGCATTTTTACAATACAAAGGGTGTTGTAAAAGAGGAGATGAGAGAGTAAAACTTTCTCTTCTTTTTCAAACAGCTGATTATTTAGCCCAATTTTGCCAGTTTCTGTGAATGGTTAGGCTGGAGACAGCCTCCATGTTTGGGGCAGGAATTCACCTTTGTGATGGTTTGTTTGGGGCACATCATGAGGTGAACCTAGTGGAGTTCTCCCTTTCTCTTTGAAAGAATCTCTTCCACCAGCATTTGCTTTAATACTCTTGTCTGTGAAACAGTGGTGGGACGTGGAGGAATGTTCCAGCTAAGCAAATGGAGGGATTAATCCTGAGAGCCGTGCAGAGGAACATGATTTGTACAGAGGACAGAGACAGGCAGGGAGAGTTTCCAGACCTGGCTCCAGAATG
>VYZR01045155.1:0-14959 GCA_013400675.1 Oxylabes madagascariensis
TGCAAAGCTGTAATTAAAAACTTCTTAAATGAGAAACAATGATAACAAAATATTAATCATGATCTTTGCCTGACAATTGACCAGTCACCAGTGTTCTCCACAGACATTGTCAAAGTCTGCTGATGAGTGAGAAGTCCTTTTTTGGATTGTTTATTTTTCCTTGAAGCATTTCACAGACCCATTTCCCATTTCACAAGCCAGTTCCAGCCCATACTGGTTGGTCCACACCTTACAGGCTGCAGCCCACTGGTTTAGCAGACACTTGGGGATTGGACTAGTGCATCATGTGGAGGGGAGATCTCAGAGGCTGAGGGGGAACTGAAGAGGTGGCTCCTCTGAAGGAGCTGGCCTGAGGGTGACCGTGGAGGGGTCGCAGTGAGGAGCCAGCTCTGTTTATTGATGGTCGGTGTGGTGTTGAAGTGCTGAGCCCTATGGGGGTGGTGGCCTCTCTGGAGAGAGGGGCAGTAGCTAAGAAGAATTAGGAAGGAGGGACTTGAAATACCAACTGCATATCCCCTTTTAGTTATTTTTTTATGTCTTCAGACTCTGTTTTAGGGGGGTTGTGTGGGTTTCCAAGCCCAAATTTTGCCTCGTGGGAAAAAATGTGTCCCAATTTTTATTTCTTTGGATGCTAGCATGCCAAGCCGGGGTCCCTGAGGAAGATGTGACCCCCTGTCACAGCAGCTTCTTGAGCTCTCCTTCTTCCTTTCCCCAAAACCATGTGTTTGAGCACTGCAGAGGATGTCACCAACACTGTAGCAGCCAGTTGCTTTATACTAGTTGATGCCATCATTTCATAAATCAGATCAAAAGACAAGACTGGGTCATTGTGTCCTGACTAAAGTGATTAAGTAGATCTGTGCTATTAACTGCAGTTATCTTCTGAAAATGTCAGACTTCCTGCCAAGATCTTGCCATGAGTTAAATAAGCATCTGTTGGCTGAGGATTCAAACTCCAGATTGGAGGCAGTAATTTGTAACTCCTAAATGAAAACCCGTGGATCGAGCTGCCCCCTTGGACCACTGGATCCTTCATCTTGCTGCCCCTTGGTGTTGCAGTTGTGCACAGAAAACTCCTGTGCCTAGCAGTTTTGTGTCATCTTTATGGTTTCTTTCCAGCTGAGATATCACATAGCTGACAGTTGTTTATTGAGAGGCAGCAGTGGGAAAAGAGTGCTAAGGAAATTAAGTACTCTTTTAAAATGGCAAATCTTTTTCCTGCATATTCACTCTGTTAATCCAATGGCTCCCCTAGACATCTGGCAAGTATTTTGGCTGTGCCTGAGAGATTTTGGAGAAGGAAGGAACTCGGCACTGGCTTTAAATGCCATAAGACATAACCGAGAGGGGAAGAAATTGCTGCTCTAAGGAGGGAGAACATTTGCCGCATTGCAAAATGGCACAGGGAGCTTTTACTGCAGGCTGAGATGGGATTAACATCCCTGCAGCAGTGTTTTGAACTGCCTCCTGATTGTCTGGAGATGGCTGAGGACCTGCCGCCCCCCTGCCGCGGAGTGCCGGCCGCTCGCATTCTTCATCCACAAATGGATGCTGAATCACACGTCGGCCCTTTAATAGTTCCCTTTAGGATCCGAGGACATAAAACATTAGGAAACTCGCAGTGCTGTAATAAAAGCCACTGGGGATGTTTGGTAAGACAAACTATTAGAGGTTTCCTCCTGCATAAGTAGTCTGTGTGTATATATATGTATGTGTGNCTGGAGATGGCTGAGGACCTGCCGCCCCCCTGCCGCGGAGTGCCGGCCGCTCGCATTCTTCATCCACAAATGGATGCTGAATCACACGTCGGCCCTTTAATAGTTCCCTTTAGGATCCGAGGACATAAAACATTAGGAAACTCGCAGTGCTGTAATAAAAGCCACTGGGGATGTTTGGTAAGACAAACTATTAGAGGTTTCCTCCTGCATAAGTAGTCTGTGTGTATATATATGTATGTGTGTCTGTGTGTGTATACTTAATGTTGGCTTCAGATGAAGTGCACAGAGAGAAAGTCAAAGCTTACTGACCTCTTCCAGTTCAGGGCAAGACCTTTGATGTTGCTAACGTGTGAAAACACAATTGATGCTGATTTTGTGCATTAGGTTTTACTGTTTTCTTAACATTGCTTTGCAGCCTTATGAGCAGCAGACATAAAATGCAGAATCTTTACAACTGAAATGCCCTTTACATTGACAATGTAAAGGCAGGGCTCCCAGCTTTTATTTCCCTTGCAATTTGGAATGTTGTCTTGCCTATTGCACTAAACTTCTCTGAGATCCATTTAACTTTATTGCTACAACAAGAACATTTCCCTGGTGCTGTGCAGCTGCAGGAAGCAGGTCAGACTGGTGGAACAGTAGGGGAAGGACAATTGAGTTGTCTGGCCTGTGCCTATGTCCTTGCCTATCACTGTTCCAGAACATTTGCTATACTTACCATTGCCTTTGCTTCCGGTGGAAAGATTCAAAATTGTGGGTATTTGGAAGAGTGTGTTCACTTGCAGGCTGTTAGGCATAAGGCCATTGTCACTCAGTTCCTGAAGTGGTTTAATGGCAAGGTTCAGCTAGGTTTGCTGGTTCAACATCTTGTTTGAGTGTCTGTCTTAACAAAGAAAGAGCATGTCCTGGCACATCACTGCAAGAGCACCTCAGCTTTGGAACAATGACTGTGGGGCCTGGGACAGACGGGGATGGTCAATCCTCCAGCCTGCATTGTGTTAAGGGAGTTCTTCCACACAAGTCTTACAGGTTTGTCCTCTCTCTCCAGGCAAGGATTTTCCATTTGTGAAGGTGAGAGTGCTGAACTGTGCAGGACACGTTTCTTTCCTGTTAATTCAGTGCTGTGCCAGGTGAATTGGCCCCTGGTGGGCTGGTGTCAGTGGCTCCAGGCGTTTCCCCTCCTGGCATGCTGCAGCCATATGGACACAAGGACGCACGCCGCTCTCACAGCCGGCGGTTTTGCTGCAGCTGACTTTTTTCTCTTTAAACTTTCCATTGCCGAGATAATATTCAAGCTCAGAAGCAGTGTGGCTGTGATGATCCTATGCTTGTTGGCTGTAAGAATTTATTTGCTTGTTTATCATCCACCCTTGTAATACCTTAAACCCAAGGTCAGGACAAGAAAAGATTAAAAAGCCTATTTTATAGTCTCATGTAAATACCAGGGCCATCAGTGGCATTATCCCAGTAGGATGTTAGACCTCAAATTCTTTTATTCTTGTNTGCCGCGGAGTGCCGGCCGCTCGCATTCTTCATCCACAAATGGATGCTGAATCACACGTCGGCCCTTTAATAGTTCCCTTTAGGATCCGAGGACATAAAACATTAGGAAACTCGCAGTGCTGTAATAAAAGCCACTGGGGATGTTTGGTAAGACAAACTATTAGAGGTTTCCTCCTGCATAAGTAGTCTGTGTGTATATATATGTATGTGTGTCTGTGTGTGTATACTTAATGTTGGCTTCAGATGAAGTGCACAGAGAGAAAGTCAAAGCTTACTGACCTCTTCCAGTTCAGGGCAAGACCTTTGATGTTGCTAACGTGTGAAAACACAATTGATGCTGATTTTGTGCATTAGGTTTTACTGTTTTCTTAACATTGCTTTGCAGCCTTATGAGCAGCAGACATAAAATGCAGAATCTTTACAACTGAAATGCCCTTTACATTGACAATGTAAAGGCAGGGCTCCCAGCTTTTATTTCCCTTGCAATTTGGAATGTTGTCTTGCCTATTGCACTAAACTTCTCTGAGATCCATTTAACTTTATTGCTACAACAAGAACATTTCCCTGGTGCTGTGCAGCTGCAGGAAGCAGGTCAGACTGGTGGAACAGTAGGGGAAGGACAATTGAGTTGTCTGGCCTGTGCCTATGTCCTTGCCTATCACTGTTCCAGAACATTTGCTATACTTACCATTGCCTTTGCTTCCAGTGGAAAGATTCAAAATTGTGGGTATTTGGAAGAGTGTGTTCACTTGCAGGCTGTTAGGCATAAGGCCATTGTCACTCAGTTCCTGAAGTGGTTTAATGGCAAGGTTCAGCTAGGTTTGCTGGTTCAACATCTTGTTTGAGTGTCTGTCTTAACAAAGAAAGAGCATGTCCTGGCACATCACTGCAAGAGCACCTCAGCTTTGGAACAATGACTGTGGGGCCTGGGACAGACGGGGATGGTCAATCCTCCAGCCTGCATTGTGTTAAGGGAGTTCTTCCACACAAGTCTTACAGGTTTGTCCTCTCTCTCCAGGCAAGGATTTTCCATTTGTGAAGGTGAGAGTGCTGAACTGTGCAGGACACGTTTCTTTCCTGTTAATTCAGTGCTGTGCCAGGTGAATTGGCCCCTGGTGGGCTGGTGTCAGTGGCTCCAGGCGTTTCCCCTCCTGGCATGCTGCAGCCATATGGACACAAGGACGCACGCCGCTCTCACAGCCGGCGGTTTTGCTGCAGCTGACTTTTTTCTCTTTAAACTTTCCATTGCCGAGATAATATTCAAGCTCAGAAGCAGTGTGGCTGTGATGATCCTATGCTTGTTGGCTGTAAGAATTTATTTGCTTGTTTATCATCCACCCTTGTAATACCTTAAACCCAAGGTCAGGACAAGAAAAGATTAAAAAGCCTATTTTATAGTCTCATGTAAATACCAGGGCCATCAGTGGCATTATCCCAGTAGGATGTTAGACCTCAAATTCTTTTATTCTTGTATTTTTGCATAACTTTGTCAGTGTTTGCTGGGAGTGAAAACTGTTGTGTCACATCCTCAGCTGCTACAAACTGGCACGATGCCATTGAAGTCAAAGGGGGAATAATAATTTATATCAACTGAGTCTTCTGGCATTGTGAAGTGCTGAAGAGGGGACCCAAATTGTTTCCTCACATGCCCTATCCTGAGTGACCTGCTGTGTCCAACTTCTGCATAGCAGATTTATCATTTTCTTGTGCTGCTTGGCAGATTCAGTCTAACCCTTTTTCTTCATTTCCTTCTGCCAAAAGCAAAATAAAAGAAATTAGCCAGGTCTCCATTGCTCTGGATGCATCTCAAAATCCCTTGGAAATAATGTCACTGCATTCTAGTAATATTTGGCATGGATTATTTCCATCCATGGTTTATGGCTACTAATTATGGGCTTTTCAGGCAGTTGCACAGGGCTGTCTGTGGGAGTCAGGAGTACTGAGCATCTTAAAGCAAGTAATTCATCTCCATTACAATGTGGGGTGACAGATGTTGTTTTGTGAAATGTGATAAAGAACCCCAAAATTCAGTGGGAGATGGGGGCATAATTTTTTGCATTAGAGGTTTTAACAAAGAAGTGAGTATATATATGGGTGTGGGTTATTTCTTATATTTTTTTTCACCTGTTTCTCTGGTTTATCATTTACATATCGTCCCCAGTAAACTTCCTGGAGAAACTTGTTTCTTGACCATGGAATTACTCTTAACCACATATTCACTTCCTTAAAATCATTTGTCTACTTTTTTTTTTTTTTTTTCTGCTTCCTCCCCTCAGTTTTTTTTACTTGCCACAGAGTCATTCCCAACCTCTAATATTAATGATATCCAAGGGTAAGTACGAATTTAGTGCAAATTTGCCGGATTATTACTGATTTCTCTGACAGAGGGAATGGAGAACATTACTCATGAGCTGCGAATGTTCTTTAGCCTTTTGTATGAGTAGAAGTGCTTTTTTATGGGTCCAGGTACCACAGTGATGGAGCACAGATGGGGCTTGGACACATAGGTATGGAGCAGGGAGCAGTAGGGGTGCCAGGATCTGCACTTCACCTAAAGGCTTTTATTGCTCTGCGCCTTAGTGACAAGTTCTCACCTCTTTCATACCAAATTGTGTGGCAGTTAAAGGGAAGAGCAAAGAAGAGCTGCTTTCTCTCAAGCTGCTGGTGTCAAATATGGGACCTCCCAACACTGGGCTGACAATGGGGAGAGCACATGCCCTCAGATGTGGTCAGGCAGAGGGTGAGACCAAGAGAAATCTGCTTTATTTCAGCCTCTCTTACCTGGTTGATCTGAGCCTCATCACTATTTCAGCTGAGAGATTGAGACACAGAGTGAAACATTGTGTGAGAACCTGAATCTCTCCAGGTATCTTCGTTGCAAAAAAGCTGCAGTGTCTCCTCCTCAAGCTCAAATTGACTTGGGGGCCCACCAGTTCCAGATATGCTCAGCTTGTGAAGTAATGAGTTATTTTTTTGCGTTCAAATTGCATGCACACCATATGCTGTGAGAGAAGAGAGGGCAAGTTGTGCTGAGTTTAAAGTGCAGCCTTTTCACGTGCTCCCTTTCTTCCTCCTGTTCTTTCCCCAAACTGGGAGCCCTTTTCACTCTCCTGCCCTTTCACTGAGCTCTGTAGGACACCAGCTAAGGGAACATACTTGCTTTGTATGGTGAATTAATGAGTTCAAATGGTCACCTTACACAGCAGAGATGTGTGGGAAAGAAAACCTGTGTCAATATGAAACATGTGTTTGCCTGTCCAGAGGACGAGGCATCTGATTTATAAATCAGTGGCAGGGAGGTAAGGAGAGATGTGTGGGTTTGGTAACAACTGTCAGACTTAAATGGTGCATTTTACTCTTTTTCATCTTAAATCTCCCAAGAAGATTGTGTTTTTGACTTACATATTTTCTCTCTGGTGTGGGCCAGAGCTTAAAGGATCCAGAAGGTCATCGTGTTCGCACTTCCATGTCGTCTTGTGATTCCTGGTGGTGCTGTGGGCACACAGACCCTTTCAGGATCTGCAGAGTACTCATTTGGGGAAACAAAAGCAGGCTGCAAAAGCTGTCTGAGAACAGTGTCTTGTCTGCCCCTCAGGGCGGGTTGAAACTTGGAGTGTGTTAGTGCTGCAGTGAGTGGGATGTGAGGAAATTCAAAAACTGCCTATCTGTGCTGGAAGCATTTCCAGCAAAGACACAGGAATATGTTGTAGGGGAGGACGTAGAATGTATTGTTCTGCTTGTATCAATTGCCCTTTTAATAAAGACTCTGCAGTAACTCTAGGCATCAGAAAGGGAGTTCTCCCATTTCAGTGAACTCTGTAGCTCATGAAGAAGCTGCCTGGGGCAGGCAGCTCCTGGAGATGGCGTCTGAGACAAAAAAATAGCTTTGGGACTGAGCCTGTAGTTGGCAGACCCTCCTCTTCCCTAGTGTGATTTCATGTTAGCTGTTGCAGCTGTGGATATTGAGGAGCGCCCCAAACCTGTGCTGGGTTTGCCCTTGGAACCAGGCTAAGGTGTGGAGAGCTGGTCTAGGTCAGACAATATAGATGGAAAGAAACCTCTCCATTTTGCCCGAAATCAGCAATTCCATCTGATATTTTCGAAAGGCCTCTGTTTTTACCCTTGGGCTATCTCCATTAGCAGTCCCTGAGCACTACCTCTGGGCTGAGGGAGAGTAAGGCTGTGCTGAAGTAATCCACATCATGTCTTCTCCCACACCGCAAAGGTCAGGCTGGTCCCACCACAACTCTGCAGTTCCTGTTCACGCCATACATGACCTTCCCAATCCCTTCACCACTTGCAGCATCGTTTCTGCAGCTCTTCCTTGATAACTAACTCCAACTGGCACAGCTGAGACAGCAGCAGGATGAGTCCTTGGAGTGCAGCCAGCTCTGGCTTTGATTTTGCACTTGTGTCACTGATGTCAAGCCTTTGAACAAGGCCCCTGCTATAGTGTGGGGCAGACGCATGCAGGAAGAACGTTCTTGCCTTGTGGGGACAACCAGAGTCACAAGATCTCCAACGGGATGCCAGAGTGCGAGTGTTTGTTGTGGTCCAAGCCACGACTTATTTCCTCCTCCAGTGACGCAAACTTGTGTCATTCCCTTTTGGTGGCTGAGCGCGTGCGAGGGGAGGTGCTGCCCACCCCGGCATTCCTCCACCGTGCACGTGTTTGTGCAAACCCAGAAATGAGGGGCTCCATGCAAAGATGACTAGGTGGGGTCACTTGGTCCGTGGGCTTGTTATAAATGAAATAGGCAAATTTTAATAATAATGATTTATTATTAAAATCATTGAAAATATTTAATGAGCCACAATAATAAATTTGGGCAGCACCGAGCCCGGGGGTCGATGCGGGATGTTCTACCAGGAATCAGCGTTAAGCATGGACCCTGATAGTCCACACAAATAGGGAGTTTTGGGTACAAGTTTATACTGTTACAAGCAAAGGTAGGTACAATAGGTTTTTCGAGTTTAAGTGTTTTCCTTATACAAATTCATAGCTAAGGGATCACATGAATGCTTGGAACAGTCTTTTGGTGAATTGGAGGGGAAGCTGATCATATCTTGGGATGATGGGGTCCAGGTGTCTTTTTTGTCCATGGGCTCTGTGTTCTCAGAAGTTAGTTTCTGTCCATGAATGTCAATGAGATGAAACTTCAGATTTCCAGGAACGTTTCTTTTGTGATGTGGTGAGGCTTTCGTTGCCGATGGGCAGACGTCAGCTCTGATGGTCCAGGAACATCTTCCTTTCAGAATCCATGAAGAACTCCTCATCGCTGAGGAGCAGTTGTTGTTCTTGGAGATGGCTGTCTATTTACATCTGTTTGTGAGCTGCTGCTGGTGGACAAAGCCTTTTCTGCTCGGTTAATTTTCTTTTTAGTTGCAAAGGGTTTTCGGGAAGATGGGTGTCCCTGCCCCTTCTTTTTCATTAACATGAGTTACTATATTCTATATACTACATCTGTTACAAATCATCCTATAATACTATATTCTACAGCTAACATGAATTATCCATTATATTTATCACAGGCTGCTGGAGCTCTGAACCAAGAGCTGTGGGGCTGGAAATCTCTGAATGAAGACTGGGAGACGGTGGGGTGTGCAGCATCTCATGTAGCTGAAACTGGCAGAGGGTGGTTCTTAAACTTTTCCAGCTGCAATCAAGAGCTTCCCAGCAAGAGCTAAACATTTGCCATCAACATCTGTAAGGGCTGTGGGGAAGGAATAGCATACTCTTAACTAGTCTGTCATAAAAACAACACTCTTGCTCCTCAGTTTTGTTGTAGATGTGTGTTTTTTAGGGCAGGACTGTGTGAGAGCAGCAGCTGTTGACTTTCATTGCCTTACAGAATGCTAGCAGTGGAAAATGCACCTGCATTGCACATGCAAAGACATTAATTATGTTGAGGAATATTCTGTAGAAGTTGTTTTTTTCCAGGGGACACTGAACAGTCCCTTCCTTTTCCTGACAACGCATGGCTCCTTGAAAGTATCAGTCTGTTCCTGTAAATCACAGAAATTCCCAGTGAGCAGGTGAAACAACCTCTACAGAAATACTTTCTGCTTTGGAATGACAAGGCCTTTTTCTCTCTGAAAATCAAAAATTTAGTATGTGTAAGTTCTTCCAAAGGGAGTTGATTTCTTTTCTTTTATTTTTTTTTCCCCAGTCTTTCCTTGTAATGGAAACATTCCTAGTGTTTTACTGGTTTATTATGAAGATTTCTAGATGCTACAGCAATAATGGGATTTCCCTGCCTTTATTTTGTTTTAGGCACATGATGGCATGCAAACTGAAGGTCTGACTTGATATCCTCAGCAAGACATGGGTCAAGTTCAAAGGCCTGTTAAAACCCAAGTCAAACTACTTGTCTGAGATATTTGGCCCTGTCACCTGCAGCTGTGAAGCTTCTGTGCAGGATAACTCCAAAATGCTGAAAGGCGAGTGGCTATGTGTTAAATAGCTTTCCCAGTGGAAACCTTCGCTCTTGTATTTGGGAGAGAATGTTTGTAAAGAGCCAAAGCACCATATGCTTTGATTTGCCATTGTATGAGTTGGAAAATATAAGTAGAATTACATAATGTTACATAAACTTTTTCCTTGCCTGACTGATAGATTTCCCCCCTACACACACTTTAAAACATTGGGGGTTTACTTCTTTAAGTCTCAAATTTGATGCTAGAAATAATTTTTTTTCTGATTCACAGAGGCAAAAAACCTAGATTCTCTGCTATTGTAAATTAATTAAATTACAGAGCAGACCACAGAGCCACTACAGGTGCAGAAAGGCTTTCTCTGCCTTCCTAACTTCTCCAGTCTTTTTATCAGGCATGACAAATTTCTGACAATTGACTTACCAGCTTTCCAGCAGCTATGGCCAGTCATTCTTCTTAGTGAAAATCAGCCAATCCTTTCTTAACATGGAATTAATGAAGTGATGAAAATTTACATCAGCAAAGGATTTATCACAGAGCCTTACTACTGAATTAAAGGTATTTATGCTTCCAAAAATACCAACCATTGTTGATAATCCAAGACTTGAAGTCTTAATTCTGTCACTTTATAGTTAAGCTGGTAGAGAATAAGAATGAAAGAGAGAAAAAATGCTTATTTTATTCCTCCAATAAAGTGAAATGATTACTTGAGCAAAAATTATGATCATGCTAATTGGTGATCTAAGAAATCTAGCAGATTTATGCAGAAAGTTTTCATTGTGTGCAATAAAAAAGTTATTCTGATATCCCTAAAACTTTCTTTTATCTTTGCATCTGCTATACAGAGTAATCAAGTGTCAAATGCCAACATGCATAGGGCCAATTGGGCCAATGAATCCTCCTCTTCTTCACTCACTCTGAAGTCTTCATTTCACTGTAACAAATGAAAGTCAGAGGTAATTTATATAGTCTGACACCTGACTAATCACCTATAGTTTAAATGAGACCTTGAAGAACCTGCGTGGTCATTGTGAACCTACTCAGAAAATTCTGAGTCCCAGACATAGCATTCCTAAAATATATACTGAGCATTTTTTCAATTGGATAGGTGCAAGCTGTGGGGTGTTGCTCTTGTAAACTGTTCACAATTCCCTCCTGTTGTGTTTAAAAAAAAACCCCACATCTGGATTTGTGCTCTTCCCATTGGATGTTGGCAATGTCTTTGTAAAGTATTTTTTGGAAGAGAGGGAGGGCATACAGGTAGGCAGTGCCATAAAGACCAGGTACTACCTGTACTCTAATTAAGCCAGATCAGGAGACAGTGAGTGCTTCTGCACTTATAATCAAGGACAAGTCCCAGATGTCATGACTAAACTATTTCTTGTCTTCTTCCAAGGAGAGAGGACGTATACAAATAGTCTTGTAAATAAGTGGAAACTTACTGAGAAAGCCCTTTCTGTAGGATTGGATTTTTATTTTTATATTGGGCTGGTGCTCTGAAAAGATGCTTCTGGGTACCAAGAGAAAGGAGGATGATGTGGGAATGTACCCACTGGCAGCCTGAAGTTACTTGGAGTGTGATAGGGAATGCCTGGTCTTGACTGTGCAGAGTCTCATGCAAGTTTCCACTGCCTCACTTTCTTTTTGTTCCTCAAATAAAAGCAATCACTCTTCCTATGAACACATGAGATTAGAGGTGAGTATTTAGCAGCATTAATTCATGGTCTTTGTGACAGCTCATTCCTTCCTCACCCCACCCCAGAGTGTTTAAACCTTCTCTCTGCCAAAATGTAATACATTGCCGGTCTGGCCCCTAACGATTCCTCATCCGGGAAGCCAGAGATGAGGGCAATTTATCTCCTAACGATTAAACTTGCAGGAAAAAAAGGGTGAATGGCCTGAATGAAATTACTGCCCGTGCATTATTCAGCCACCTGTGGGGAGTTCTGCAGGGGAACAGGGAGAGGCCAGCATCCCAGATCAGGTGGGTTCCTCTGGGATGGGCAACCCACGCCAATCCCCGTGGGGAGTCGCGGGGCTGTAGATGGCAGCAAAGGCTGTGAGATGGGAAGGCACAGTCAGAGCTGGATTCCCAGGGAGATGGTGCGTGGGTGTGTGATGGCTCAAGCTTTGCAGGGCAGTGGGAAGAGGAAGGATGCTCACCCCAGGTTGGGGCTGAGAAGACATCAGAGAGTCTGTCCTGCAGACAAGAGGAGTGTGACAGGGAGAAGGTAGAGGAGAACAGAACTCTCTGCATTGGTGTGTGCTTGACTGCCCTGTCTGGACTGTCCAAATCCCACCTGTGCTTTGCTCTTGTCAGTGCCTCTCTTGGCCAGTGTAGAAGGCTGATGTGCCACAGTGGCCAGAGGGCTTCGCTTCATCCCCAGGTGCAAAGGGGCAGGAGGGGACAGTGGAGGAGGCACAGCAAATCATCTGCCCTGCTGCTCTGCTTTGATAGTTGCTAAGTGACTTCCCCTCCCCAGTTTTAATTACAGTGCCCAACTGGATATACAGATGTTAAAATTTTGGTTGTGGGTGCAGATTATGGAGTCTCCCCTGTCCTGCACCTGTAGTGTCTTACCTTCTGTGGCTGCTTTTCCCTTGTCTTCTCAAAGAGCCAACAGGTGGGACAGGGTGCTCTACAGTGAACTTCCTGATATTTGCTCCGACAAAAGACAGGGTTCTAGTTGAGCTGGGACTGATGATCATGCGTCACATCTGGCACATGAGGCTGTGCAAGACTTTCAGAAGCATCACTCTTGCCCATCCTTGTTTAGGGGTTAACTGCTGGCTGTCCTTACCGATGGGTCAGCTTTGGTGCATTAACCCCATGCTGTACCTTCCCTGCAGGGTAACCAAGCTGGGGGCCATCTCATCATTTAAACTCAGAGGGCTGAGAGATGCAGGGGAATACCTCCAGATAAATGCTCCTCAGTGAACTCAGATGTTGGCCTGATGCTGACCATGGTGTCCCTGGAACTGCTGCTGGGGAGCAGAGGGAATTTGCCCACTTGTCTGCTACTGTACAAACTCTTCCCTGAACTGTCAGTTGCAATGCACTAGAAAACTGATCCGGGGCCAGCATGTGTATTTGATAATATGAAATTACATATGATAATATGTATTTTCCTCTTGGACAGTCCAGTGAAAGATCCACATCCAGTCTCCAGCAAAGTCATCTTAATTTTTTTTCTTCAGTCTCGTTCTAGCTTTAGCCAATGTAGGACTAGGGCAGGGGGTGTGCACAAGTGCTGGGAAGTGAGAGCTGCAGTGCTTTCACTGAAGCAGCATTACTTGGCAGGCTGAGTGAAAGCCACCTTTAAGCTGTGCCAACCGGCTATTTTGAGTCTGGGAAATAGGCAATACCTCTAGGGTGCTAAAAGTTCATGAATTTTCTTTATTTTGATTGCAATACATAACAGAGAAACCAATGCCCTTTGCTCCAGCAAGGGGTTGAGAAAGTTTTGAAAAGTAATGGGGTCTGGCTGTTGTCTCTCCACACTGAAACCTGTCTTCTTCTTCCTAGTCTCAAAGTATGGCGAATGTTTTTGGCCACTGATCAGGATCAGGAAGAGTTTTTCATCCCAGAGCAGTGAGGAAAACTGTCTGACTGTGGGTGAATGAGAAGTGGCAGTGCTGTGGGAAGTAGGTTGGCACGTCTGTACCAGGAATGGATGGGAATCCCAAATGCCTGCTGCAGTGCAGTAGCCTCATCCCCTGTGAGTCAGACCTGCCTCATACTTGAATTTCCCTTGAGCAACTCCTAAACGGCATATCATGTCACTGGGACTGATGCAGTTACAAAACTCATCCTAGCTGAAAATAGGCAAGGAGTGCTCTGGAGTCTGTCATTGAGCCCTTCTCTAACAGTCTGAGGCCTCGCATGACAGGGGTGGGTGTTGCTCTCACATCAGGATCTGTCCTGACTTACTGGAATTGGTTGAACTGAGGGTCATGTGAGGGCTGGTGAAACTAGATGGATGCATTGTAGTGTGAGAACAAAAAGAAATGGTATTGCACCCATCAGCTCTGGTCCATGAATAATAGAGATTCCTTGTTTACAGGATGTGGGACAATTGTTTAATTATCTCAGTGTTTGCTGCTATTTTTCTTCCTTTTTGTCACATTTTAAAGCAGTGTGTTTAAAAACAAGGTTTCAGGAGATGAGTCCGTGGAGCCCTCATGCCCACTCCTGGACTATAGACCTCCACCATCAGTGACCTCCAAGAGACGTTCCCAGGGAACATCGCCTTTCCCACCTCCATGCCTGAAGGCCCCACGGGATTTCTGTTCACCTCTTCAGAAGGCCTTTGAAGGAGACCTGGAGAGCTAAGGGGAGGGCTAACAAATGATCCCTCCTGCTCCTTCTTGCCCTTCCAGCAGCCTGGGGGCCGTGTGGCTTTAATTAATCAGTCGACTCACGTAGCGACACTGACACAAATGGCACCTGCTGTCATCCTCTCCCATGTAAATGCTGGTGATAAATGGCACAGGCTGTGCTGGCCAGTGATTCCAGTTGGCCGAGCAGAGATGGATGCTTGTGTGCCTCTCTGTGACGGAGGAGTTAATCATGATGAAGAGTGAACATGTAGGGCAAGCAGCTCCAGCCTGGTCTTCCAAGGAGGGTGCTGTGGTCCAGTTCACAGAGAGACTTTACCAGGGGTTTAGAAAGGCATTAAAGGTACCAAGTTCTCCCTCATGTGCCAGCAGATGGATCTGGTGCAGGTCAGTCACATTTTAGAGGATGTTTTAGGTAACTGCATATGGGAGGCTGGTAGCTGCTCCTCATCCTTAGCACCTCCTGGGTGCAATGTGCAGTGAGTTCCTCTTCCAGCAGAAATGTCCTGGCTTGTGCCACCAGGTGTGCAGCTCTGCTCCAGCCTGTGTGAGGCAGAGACACTGCTTCTGCCAGGCAGGACTTCAAGGCTCCTCAGAAGAAACGGTCATTATGTATATGTTCAACTCATGCTGACCCAAAGGATTTTCTTGGTCCATTTAATACAACCAGAGGGACAAGTCTGGACTTTCCAAGTTCCCTGAGTCCACCATTGCTCCTCTCCCTGTCAGTACTGTCTCACTGTGAAATTCCAAAACTCCCTCCACTATGCATGTACCTTATAAGATATGAGATTCTATGAACAGGAGTGTGACTCACCTCAGAGCCTGTTGTGAGGTGATGCACAAGGACTGTCTCCAAGTCTGGAGCATCAGAAAAAGGGCCAATGCCATCAGATGGTCACATACTCCTCCCTGTGTTTAGCCAAGGAGGTGTGCTGGTCTGTGTCAAGTATCGGCGTGGCTCT